>OZ025261.1:38365467-38552359 GCA_964019135.1 Arenicola marina
CCCCCCCTCCCTCCCAGACCATCCAGGCTCACTCTTTATAGACACACGTTCCCTCTATACCGCTGTAACCCAGGGTACCACCATAGGAGTCTCGGGGTGGCGTACATGGACTCCGTTGGATGCCGCCCTTGACACTGTACCCATGCACTACCCACGAGGGGGGGGGGGGGCTGGAAGGGTGCCGCTGTACTCGATGGAGAGACCGAAACAATGGCGCTGCATGGCTGCACAGACACGGCGCGACCACCCGTATTACGGTAACGGAAGTATATGAGAAGGATGATGGCATAGCCGGCCGTCCGTCCCCAGCCGTCCGTCCGCGCGAAGCACATGGCTGGCAAGCGTGAGGCCACGCCACGCACTCTATAGATGATGGCACAGCTCCACTGAACTACTTTTTTTCCTCCATCATGTATTTTTCTTCGTTTCGTGCCAAACTTCGTGGACAGTCACGAAGCGCATTTGTACTCCTCCCCCCCCGCCCCCCGCCCCCTCCCTCCCCTCTCCCCCTCCCCCCCGCCCCCCGCCCCCTCCCTCCCCTCTCCCCCCCCCCCCGCCCCCCGCCCCCTCCCCCCCCGCCCCCCGCCCCCTCCACCCCGCCTCCCACAAAACGTTTAATGTTTGGTAAAAAAAAATATATGTTGGACTTGTTATGTAGGCCTACGTGACTTAACTTACACATAGCGAGGACGTATTATTGCCGCTGAGAGCACTGTCATTGGTCATAATGGCAGCCCCCAGGGTGATGCTAATACGTGGGGGGGGGGGGGGGGGCAAGGGGTATTTACGTTCCTCGGGAACGGGCTTTTCATTTCAATGTGAAGTGGGGATGTGGAAAATAATTCTTCGTGAACTGGGATCGAGGATTTTAATTAGTCGTGAACTGAGAATTTTAATACTAAATGACCGTTAATTGGGAAATCACCAATTCATATCACGTATCCGCCCCTTTCCATTGTAGGCGGGGAGTGCTCCATTTAATATATCGGGGAATAAAGAAATTTATTATTCCTGATTTGGGAACACGACCCCTTCCTGCACCCCCCCCCCCCACCTGCCCCCATACGCATGTACTGGAGATGAAGCCAGTCCCAGTCATGGAGTTTGTCAGTGATCAGACGACTGCATCACATGCGATTGACCGCATATGATATACCAACATGCAGCATTTACCAATCCACAGCTCTGAAAATGTGCATTAAGTTATGGAAATAATACCGCTTCCGAGCGGATTTTGGCGCAAAAACGCCCCTTCCGAGCGGTGGCGGTAAAACGCCCCTTTCGAACGGATTTTTGAGATAAAACGACCCTAGTAAGCGGGTTTTGGAGGTCAAAAAAAGGGGGGGGGGCCTTTACTGCGGACCCCTCCCCTTCCCAAACACAGCAATGTATCAAGTACCCCCTCTCCCCCGGGGGTTGGACTTTCTCCTCCCATTCTTCCGACAGAAACGAGCGAGTGATACAAGTCATGCAAGAAAGTCATTTGTTCGGGATTGGTAATATGCTTGTCTCAGCGTTTCCGTGAAGGCGTCATACATCAAATTCAATCACACAAGCCGATACAGGACGCGATTTGGGATGGATGCCTCGCAAGCTTACTACGATGTTAACCGTCTCTATTCGTACCACGAGGAAGAATGTGTTTGCGTCATAAGCCGGTAAGGCTCCTTCCACAAGTTCCATGATTTACTGTGGCAGTTACAAGCAGTAAGTCGATTCAGAGGAAAGCGAGTTTCCCAAATGAGCTGTGAACACATGTTCCACGTTGTTGTTGTTGTTCCTGACCAGATCATCGACCTACGAACAACCGTGACTCTTAATTGGCTCCAAGGAAGTTGGCGCATGGCCATGTGACAGGCACCCTAGCCGAAATAAACCGGCACAAACTGGTTTCCGGCGCGTCCTCCGCTTCGTCTTTTTATGTTTTATTCATTCTGCACATCAGTTTCCCACCAAAAAATTCTCTTACTTTCCCCATAGAATTCTCCACCTCATTTTATGGACATTAATTTCCATCGATTTTACTCACCTGTGGCAAGCCGTTACGGCATTTCCATATGCCAATACCGCTCAGACCACCCTGAACCGCCTTACGGATTCTCTCCGCCCATCGCATCGTCCCTCACCGTCACCACAACCTATAATTCCTCACCACCTCACCCTGTCCCTACCCCGCTCACCCTGTCCCTACCCCCCTGCCCCTGTTCCCACCCCCGCACCCTGTCCCCTACCCCTCACCCTGTCCCCACCCCCATGCCCCTGTCCCCACCCCCTCACTCTATCCCTGCCCCTGTCCCCACCACCTAACCCTGTCCCCACCCCCTGCCACTATCCCCACCCCCCTCACCCTGTCCCCACCCCCTTCACCCTGTCCCCACCCCATGCCACTATCCCCACCCCCCTCACCCTGTCCTCACCCCTCACCCTGTCCCTTCGCCCTGTCCCCACCCCTTGCCACTGTCCCCACCCCCTCACCCTGTCCCCACCCCCTGCCACTATCCCCACCCCCCTCACCCTGTCCCCACCCCCTCACCCTGTCCCCACCCCCTTCCCCCTGTCCCCGCACTCCGTTATTTCCCACTCTCCTCTGTCACCGCAACCTATTATTCCTCACCACCTCACGCTGTCCCTACCCCCCTCACCCTGTCGCCACCCTTCTCACCCTGTCCCCGCCCCCTCACCCTGTCCCCACCCCCCTGCCCTTCCCTATCCCCACTCCCCTCATCCTGTCCCCCCCCCACTGCCCCCACCCCCTTCACCCTGTCCCCACCCCCTCACCCTGTCCCCACCCCCTGCCCCCACCCCCTTCACCCTGTCCCCACCCCCTCACCCTGTCCCCACCCCCCTGCCCTTTTCCCCACTCCCCTCATCCTGTCCCCCCCCACTGCCCCCACCCCCTTCACCCTGTCCCCACCCCCTCACACTGTCCCCACCCCCTGCCCCCACCCCCTTCACCCTGTCCCCACCCCCTCACCCTGTCCCCACCCCCTGCCCCTTTCCCCTCACCCAGTCCCGCACTGCGTTACTCCCTACTCTCCTCACCGTCACCGCACCCTGTTATTCCTCACCCCTTTCACCCATTTCCCCGGACCCTATTATTCCACCTCATCCCTCACGAGCCCCCACCCCCCCTCCTCCCCACCCCATTATGTTACCATGTATTCCGACTGTCCAGTACTAACCATGCTTTAATAAATACCCGAGGCTCTGACTCAGCCTCCGCCTTCCATTCATTCCCCCAGAAACTGCCAGCGACAGCTGCCCCCCAGCAGTGGATCCCCCCCCCCCTACCTCCATGACTCAGCCCCCCCCCCTCCATCCCTATGATCCTTAAGGCATCCCGAATGTACTCCGCCCATCCTCCCACTACTATCCTGACGGCTGATGAAGAGGCTCGCGAAGCCCAGCGCGCTGAATCACGGATTGATCCTGATGCCCACTCACACGATGATTGATTTAGGACTCCGGTAAACGGCACTGAGGATGAGCTGTCCCGGCCTGGCTGCGGCTGTATCCAGAGATCACTGCCTGGCTGCCCTGCGGAATGACATCACGGGTCTATCTGTCTATTTCTGGCTCTGCGATGGTTCGGGATCGCCGCTGACTCAGAGGCTCAGCCGGTGTATATAAGCGGCTTCCCGCTCGAGATTCAGACAGACAACTCACAGATAGCGGAGGATCCAGACACGCAGAGAAGAAGACTCGAGAAAACCAGGAACGGTGGCCAAAAACGCGGAATAACCGACGATTTATCAGTGACACGCTTTGAGAGGAAATCGCCCGGAAAAGAACACGAATTCCAGCCACAGTCGGAAGATATCCTAACTCTCTTACAGTTTGCCGCTTACTTCAAATACATACAGGTAAGTTCTAATATTACGGTTACCCATACTAGCTTAAGACATATGAGACTATTTTTTTGGTGAAGAAATTATCGGCTAAGCTCTAATTTTTTTGTACGGATTTTTGTTACTCCCTGAACTAAACTGATTGACCATTTATGTCAAAATCGAACATTTCCGTTGGTTATCCCTATTACACTATTCCTATGATTACCGGTTCCCCTTCCATATAAATCGTTCATTATTTAAATGGTAATACATTTATTTATCGGCCATAATTAAACAATGTACATGTTTAAAAGGAGTGCAACTAGTTTTGCTAGTGCAGCAAAACTATTGCTTATAAATTATTTTAATGATCGTTTGACAAATGCAATATCCGCCAAAATGTTTGCAATGAAGGAAACGAAACAGATTTAACTATTTTGAAGCTGTAATTGACCTCGCATACTCGTGTTCCTTTACCAGCTTCGATGACCGCATATCACCCTCTGGTGACCACTTATGCCTGTTTAAATGACCGTTTGCTCAAATTCTATTTCGCACTGGATGTATTAATCCGTGTTTTAATATTTTCACATCCAGACCGACATGTCTCCCCAGACCAGCAACGTCAACTTCAAGGCCGGGACCCCAGAGATCCTGGAGGAAGACGGCGTCAGGACGCTGCGTATTACGGCGCATCTGATTGGCTACAAGGACGGTGACATCAGCGTGCGACCCGCTGAAGCCAAGCTACTATTGGTCAATAAAGACAATGACGTCATTGAGACGTTCAACCTACCGGAGAGCGTGGATCCCTTCACTGTGGAGGCCAACATCTCTGAGGATGGCATGCTGACTGTGATGGCGCCACTTACCTGCTAGTCCAAAGGATCGTTCAAATCGATACATATATATATATATTTGATACACATTAACTTGGTATAAATCGCGTTCACATCGTTCAAAATACGTTTACTATGCGTACAATTGTGGCCTCGTTCGGCTCACTTTGATTAGTCGTATTTTGCAAGAAATGTTTTTGTTTTGTATATTTAGGCCATAGGTTAATATTTCATTCGGTTATCAATGTCTTTACAAATCGCGACTTTTGGCGTAAAACTGTATGTCAACAATTTTAATTACCCCATCTCTAATTACCCAGAGTTGAAGCTCTGTTTTGATTTGAGGTTTTTTCTGTAGTTTTGCCAGAGGTGGGCTAACTGTTTATTTTTGACAAATCAGAAGCTTTAATTGATCTCAGTGTGTCAATGGATAGATTTAGGAACTGAATGTTGTAACTTGTTTAATTCACTGCCATGTTCCCTGCTGTGCATATCATTAGCCATGCCGTTATGGTAGGAGCCTGTGACTGATGCGTTATTTGTTGCAAAAGTTAAATATTTGATGGTACACTACATTGAATGTGTACTAGATATATTGAGCTATATTTATTATACATTTATATGATTTTCATAAAATTCTACACTTTTATAAAAAATAAAATAGGCTGAAAACGCTTAATACTGAAACGTATTTTCAATTGTTCGTTTTTGTTTTACAATGCATATACAAACTGTTAGAAAAACCTCAAGGTCACCAAGTCGCAAACAAGCACCACAATAAGAATATCTTCATCTGATAATACTACGATTGTGAAATATTTCCCTGCCGCCGAAAAGTCGAAATTTGCTTGTTGGTCGCAACCCCCCGCCCCCCATTTTTTCACATTCCTAGATCTGTCCCTGTCATCGCGACTTCAGTATGAAACTAGTGATTATCGCAGATGTCAGCAGATTGAGGTAACCTAGATGGAAGGAAGGACAAGTTCCAACAGACACAGTTAAAGTTATATTTCTAGGTGATCGTGTGTATCAACTTGTGCTACTTCAGTGTCTAAATGGGTGCTTGTGGCATCGATGCGTCAAACGATCGAGAGATGCGGGTAAAAGGCTATTTAGACTTGATTTCCCCCCCCCCCCCCGCCTGCCGCCCCCTGCCTTTTGAGCATCTGCGGTCCTACGTTAAAACATTTCACACACGTTAAGTTAACATATCGTACGCACAAAAACAAATCGGGTTCAAGTGACAAGAGGGACTAAATGCAAAAACCTATACAAAGCGATAAGTTATAACATCGAAAACACGAGATTCATCAATGCATCGCCCCATAGTACTGTGGCGGAATGTGTTATGTACAAAAAAGACGATCATACAAGTGAACTATTAATGATAAACAGAATTGTAGGGACGATCTCACGCAAAGCAGCCATACAAGGAATCGTCCTTCATTCCCTGTCATACTCGGTTGGGTTCTGCTCTCCCCATGCCATAACGCCATAACGAGTAAATGGCGGTGACTGTGAAGCTACAAAACTGTTCATGGCAGGGCAAAACCTGACAAATAGTCACATATCCATTGTTCAATGACACTATATCTATATATTTTTACTTGTTTTACGCGGTGTCTTCTTTGTTGTCTCAGCTTTTATTTCTCCACGTCTTCACTCGTAAATACACTTGTTGCCGTGTAAACTGTAAAAATCGGATTTTCCGAAGAAATATCGCAGTGACATTTTAGAGATGCACCTCCATGATAAGAGGTAGATCCGCCCCTGAAGAGGTTGTTGTAAGATTTTCCTTCAAATAGATATCATATCTGACCTCGTAGTTCTAAGCATTCCGAGGGGCTGGCGCGATAGCTCAGTGGGCTAGAGCGCTCGCACTGAGTGCTCTGGCCACCTGAGAGCTTAAAGGCACGTGGGTCGGTGGTTCGAGCCCCGCTGTGTCCATGTCTGTGTGGTCGCAGGATAAAGATCCCATGTCTTTCTTCGCAAAGAGTAGGGGGTTACCCCAGGTGACATGGTTCCACTCTCCCTTCTTTCTCCCATTGACGCGAAGTGACCAAAAGTGGTCAAAGCGTCCTGAATATACAACCAACCATCTAACAACTCAGTTAAACCAATGACGAACAGTAAAGGCAAATGGCAATGGCACCACAGCCTGCGTGATGATGTGTGTTGGCGGGGTGGGAGAGAATGATTTTGATATATATTTCTGCATAAAAGACCATCATATTCTGCATCATGTTATGCACTTCTGAAGTCGGTCACCGATAAGAGCACCGCGATTTTTAAAAAAAGTTGAGACAATGAGGCATCGTTACGTCATAAGCGCTTATCCGATTTTGCCAGAATTGGAAAGATAGGTCTATGTAGGAGCATGTCTCTGGTAAATTTTTCAAAGCGATACCTTAAAAATTGAAAAAAGTCGGGTTCGAGCCCCCTAGTTTCCGGCGCTCTAGCACCTCTATATACTACGCGCAACGCCTGTTCGAGCTGAGGCCTGATATATGTATGAACTACGTGTTATCAAAGATATTGGGCCTAGGTCTTATTATTCTACATAATACAAATTAAACAAAAATTCATTACGATCGTTAACTTTAACAAACTCGACCGAACCATTCAGAAAAGCGATCGTTAGATAGAATTTGAAGGCAACACATTGCGACTGGCGAACGGACCGAAATGAGTAGAGTAGGCCTTTAAAAGGCCTTTAAAATAGATAAAATAGCATTTTACGCTTGTTATTTTTTCCCGTTCGTGACAGATGCAGCTTTACGTTTGTGATAACACCCCCCCCCCCCCAAACACCACCTCCTCACTGCTGCTGTGTTTATGTGAACTTGGTGTGCCAGACATGTAACGTTAACACTCGGTAAAAGTAGCTATGGAAGATGCCTCATTTCGCGAGATGCCATGCAAGACCTCTGTGAAACACTTTTCGCTTGGAATGGCTCAAAAAATAGTTGTTATAGATAGATATGTAATAATAGTACTACATGTCTTCATCAGATTCAAACAGGAGGACAACATATTAACTTGATCACATGATCACTGGCAGCCCTGGGTAATGACGTCACGGGTCCACGTATTTCTATTTCTGGACCTGCGACGGTTCGGGATCGCCGCTGACTCACATTGGTTGGTTGCTTGTATATTCAGAATGCTTTATCCAATCCAGGATGAGCTGGCCCGACCTGGTTCCGGTGGTTCCGGCCGTATCCAGAGATCACTGGCTGCCCTGCGAAATGACATCACGGGTCTACCTGTCTATTTCTGGATCTGCGATGGTTCGGGATCGCCGCTGACTCAGAGGCTCAGTCGGTGTATAAAAGCGGCTACCCGCTCGAGATCCAGACAGACAACTCGCAGATAGCGGAGGATCCAGATATACCGAGAGAAAGAGAGACTGAGAAAGACAAGCACAGAGAACCGGGAACGGTGGCAGAAACACGGAATAACAGGCACTGCAACAGTGACACGCTTTGAGAGGAAATCGCCCGGAGAAGAACACGAATTCCAGCCACAGTTGGAAGATATTTTATCTCTCTTACAGTTTGCCGCTCACTCCCAATACATACAGGTAAGATCTATGACGACGGTTACCCATACTAGCTTAAGATTTACACATTTTTTGTGAAGAAATTATCGGCTAAGATTTATTCTTGGTACGGATTTTTGTACTTCCGTGAACTAAATTGATGGATCATTTCTGTCAAAATTACACCAATCGAACATATCAGTTGGTTATCGTTACTCTATTATTCCTATGCATGATTACCGGTTCCCCTCGCCTTATATATCGTCCATTATTTATATTGTGATACATTTATCTATCAGCCATAATTAAACAATGTACATGTTTAAAACAAGTGCAACTAGTTTTGCTAGTGCAGCAAAACTATTGCTTATAGATTATATAAATGATCGTTTGACAAAGACAATGGCCGCTGAAATGTTTGCAATGAAAAAACAACAGGTTTAAAGTTGCATATCGAGCTCTTTGCCCGGCCAAAATTAAGCACAGGCGACATATATATCACAATATGCAGAAAACTCGATTGTTTCATTCTATAAATTCAGAAACTTCATAAACATTGCCGTTTCGGCTGTGATATGGCAAACGTTTCTATACCGGGACACCGCAGAACTTTGTTAAGTTGTAATTGAACTCGCGTACTCGTACGTGCCGGTCTAATGACCGTTTGCTCAAATTCTATTTCACACTGGATGTATTAATCTGTGTTTTAATATTTTCACATCCAGACATGTCTCCCCATACGAGCAACGTTAACATCAAGGCCGGGACCCCAGAGATCCTGGAGGAAGACGGCGTCAGGACGCTGCGTATTACGGCGCATCTGATTGGCTACAAGGACGGCGACATCAGCGTGCGACCCGCTGAAGCCAAGCTGCTACTGGTCAATAAAGACAATGACGTCATTGAGACGTTCAACCTACCGGAGAGCGTGGATCCCTTCACTGTGGAGGCCAACATCTCTGAGGATGGCATGCTGACTGTGATCGCGCCACTTACCTGCTAGTCCAAAGGATCGTTCAAATCGATATATCTATATTTGATACACATTATAACTTGTTCTAAATCGCGTTCGCATGGTGTAATGTATGTTTACTGTGCGTACAATTGTGGCCACGCTCGACTCAATTCGATGAATTGTACTTTGCAAGATATTACTCTCTTTTTTTGTCTATTTAGGCCATAGGTTAATATCTCATTTTGTTATAATTTTACAAATCGCGACTTTTAGCGTAAAAACGCTATGTCAAAAAAAACATGCAAAAACAAAACTGGGGCTAACTGATCATTTGTTTATTTTTTTTAAAGTCGGACGCTTTAATTGATCTCAGTGTATCAATGTATAAATTTGGTAAGTGAACGTTGTAACTTGCTGCACTGCATTATTGGCATGTATTATTCGCCTGCATATTATTAGCCATGGCGACCGTGCAAAATCGAATACTGTAATTACTGTGCTGATTACTGCTGTGATATTTGTTACAAAAGTATGAGATTTGTTGACGGTACACTACATTGAATTTCTACAAGCTATATTGAGCTATATTTATTATACATTTATATAATTGATGCATCATTTTTGTAGAAAATAAAATAGGCTGAAACCGTTTAATACTGAAAGGTGTCTACTTTGGTTCGCTTTTGTTTCACACCGCGAACTTGCAAAGCATTTCAACATTTAAACACCTGTCTTTAGTCACGTACTATTGTTACAGTAGCGGTCTGTTCCGTAACTGACTCTTTCCCAGTGAGCCGTTCCGTGACTGACAGGTTCCCAGTTATCTGTTCCGTGACTGACAGCTTTTCAGTTATCTCTTCCGTGACTGACAGGTTCCCGGTGATCTGTTCCGTAACTGACTCGTTCCCATAAGTCGGTTCCGTGACTGACTGGTTCCCATCAGTCGGTTCCGTGACTGACTGGTTCCCATCAGTTTGTTCCGTGACTGACTGGTTCCTGGCACTATGTTCCGTGACTGACTGGTTCCTGGCACTCTGTTCCGTAACGGACAGGTTCTTGGTGATCTGTTCCGGGACTGACTGGTTCCCAGTTATCTGTTCCGTAACTGACAGATTTCCAGTGATCTGTTCCGGGACTGACTGGTTCCCAGTTATCTGTTCCGTAACTGACAGATTTCCAGTGATCTGTTCCGTGACTGACTGGTTCCCAGTGATCTGTTCCGACACTTACTGGTTCTCAGCGGTCTGTTCCGTGACTGACTGGTTCCCATCAGTCAGTTCCGTGACTGACTGGTTCCCATCAGTCTGTTCCGTGAATGACTGGTTCCCATCAGTCTGTTCCGTGACTGACTGGTTCCCACCAGTCTGTTCCATGAATGACTGGTTCCCATCAGTCTGTTCCGTGAATGACTGGTTCCCATCAGTCTGTTCCGTGAATGACTGGTTCCCACCAGTCTGTTCCATGAATGACTGGTTCCCATCAGTCTGTTCCATGAATGACTGGTTCCCATCAGTCTGTTCCGTGAATGACTGGTTCCCATCAGTCTGTTCCGTGAATGACTGGTTCCCATCAGTCTGTTCCGTGAATGACTGGTTCCCATCAGTCTGTTCCATGAATGACTGGTTCCCATCAGTCTGTTCCGTGAATGACTGGTTCCCATCAGTCTGCTCCATGAATGACTGGTTCCCATCAGTCTGTTCCGTGAATGACTGGTTCCCACCAGTCTGTTCCGTGAACGACTGGTTCCCATCTGTCTGTTCCATGAATGACTGGTTCCCATCAGTCTGCTCCATGAATGACTGGTTCCCATCAGTCTGTTCCATGAGTGACTGGTTCCCATCAGTCTGTTCCGTGAATGACTGGTTCCCATCAGTCTGTTCCGTGAATGACTGTTTCCCACCAGTCTGTTCCGTGAATGACTGGTTCCCATCAGTCTGTTCCATGAATGACTGGTTCCCATCAGTCTGTTCCGTGAATGACTGGTTCCCATCAGTCTGTTCCGTGACTGACTGGTTCCCATCAGTCTGTTCCGTGAATGACTGGTTCCCATCAGTCTGTTCCGTGACTGACTGGTTCCCATCAGTCTGTTCCGTGACTGACTGGTTCCCATCAGTCTGTTCCATGAATGACTGGTTCCCATCAATTTGTTCCGTGAATGACTGGTTCCCATCAGTTTGTTCCGTGAATGACTGGTTCCCATCAGTCTGTTCCGTGACTGACTGGTTCCCTTCAGTCTGTTCCATGAATGACTGGTTGCCGGCATTCTGTTCCGTGAATGACTGGTTCCCATCAGTCTGTTCCGTGAATGACTGGTTCCCATCAGTCTGTTCCATGAATGACTGGTTCCCATCAGTCTGTTCCGTGAATGACTGGTTCCCATCAGTCTGTTCCGTGAATGACTGGTTCCCATCAGTCTGTTCCGTGACTGACTGGTTCCCATCAGTCTGTTCCGTGAATGACTGGTTCCCATCAGTCTGTTCCGTGACTGACTGGTTCCCATCAGTCTGTTCCGTGACTGACTGGTTCCCATCAGTCTGTTCCATGAATGACTGGTTCCCATCAGTTTGTTCCGTGAATGACTGGTTCCCATCAGTTTGTTCCGTGAATGACTGGTTCCCATCAGTCTGTTCCGTGACTGACTGGTTCCCACCAGTCTGTTCCATGAATGATTGGTTGCCGGCATTCTGTTCCGTGAATGACTGGTTCCCATCAGTCTGTTCCGTGAATGACTGGTTCCCATCAGTCTGTTCCGTGAATGACTGGTTCCCATCAGTCTGTTCCGTGAATGACTGGTTCCCACCAGTCTGTTCCATGAATGACTGGTTCCCATCAGCCTGTTCCGTGACTGACTGGTTCCCATCAGTCTGTTCCGTGACTGACTGGTTCCCATCAGTCTGTTCCATGACTGACTGGTTCCCATCAGTCTGTTCCGTGACTGACTGGTTGCCGGCATTCTGTTCCGTGAATGACTGGTTCCCATCAGTCTGTTCCGTGAATGACTGGTTCCCATCAGTCTGTTCCGTGAATGACTGGTTCCCATCAGTCTGTTCCGTGAATGACTGGTTCCCATCAGTCTGTTCCGTGCATGACTGGTTCCCATCAGTCTGTTCCATGAATGACTGGTTCCCATCAGTCTGTTCCGTGAATGACTGGTTCCCATCAGTCTGTTCCGTGAATGACTGGTTCCCATCAGTCTGTTCCGTGACTGACTGGTTCCCATCAGTCTGTTCCGTGAATGACTGGTTCCCATCAGTCTGTTCCGTGACTGACTGGTTCCCATCAGTCTGTTCCGTGACTGACTGGTTCCCATCAGTCTGTTCCATGAATGACTGGTTCCCATCAGTTTGTTCCGTGAATGACTGGTTCCCATCAGTTTGTTCCGTGAATGACTGGTTCCCATCAGTCTGTTCCGTGACTGACTGGTTCCCATCAGTCTGTTCCATGAATGACTGGTTGCCGGCATTCTGTTCCGTTAATGACTGGTTCCCATCAGTCTGTTCCGTGAATGACTGGTTCCCATCAGTCTGTTCCGTGAATGACTGGTTCCCATCAGTCTGTTCCATGAATGACTGGTTCCCACCAGTCTGTTCCGTGAATGACTGGTTCCCATCAGTCTGTTCCATGAATGACTGGTTGCCGGCATTCTGTTCCGTGAATGACTGGTTCCCATCAGTCTGTTCCATGAATGACTGGTTTCCATCAGTCTGTTCCGTGACTGACTGGTTCCCATCAGTCTGTTCCGTGACTGACTGGTTCCCATCAGTCTGTTCCATGAATGACTGGTTCCCATCAGTTTGTTCCGTGAATGACTGGTTCTCATCAGTTTGTTCCGTGAATGACTGGTTCCCATCAGTCTGTTCCGTGACTGACTGGTTCCCATCAGTCTGTTCCATGAATGACTGGTTGCCGGCATTCTGTTCCGTGAATGACTGGTTCCCATCAGTCTGTTCCGTGAATGACTGGTTCCCATCAGTCTGTTCCGTGAATGACTGGTTCCCATCAGTCTGTTCCATGAATGACTGGTTCCCACCAGTCTGTTCCGTGACTGACTGGTTCCCATCAGTCTGTTCCGTGAATGACTGGTTCCCATCAATTTGTTTCGTGAATGACTGGTTCCCATCAGTTTGTTCCGTGAATGACTGGTTCCCATCAGTCTGTTCCGTGACTGACTGGTTCCCTTCAGTCTGTTCCATGAATGACTGGTTGCCGGCATTCTGTTCCGTGAATGACTGGTTCCCATCAGTCTGTTCCGTGAATGACTGGTTCCCATCAGTCTGTTCCATGAATGACTGGTTCCCATCAGTCTGTTCCGTGAATGACTGGTTCCCATCAGTCTGTTCCGTGAATGACTGGTTCCCATCAGTCTGTTCCGTGACTGACTGGTTCCCATCAGTCTGTTCCGTGAATGACTGGTTCCCATCAGTCTGTTCCGTGACTGACTGGTTCCCATCAGTCTGTTCCGTGACTGACTGGTTCCCATCAGTCTGTTCCATGAATGACTGGTTCCCATCAGTTTGTTCCGTGAATGACTGGTTCCCATCAGTTTGTTCCGTGAATGACTGGTTCCCATCAGTCTGTTCCGTGACTGACTGGTTCCCACCAGTCTGTTCCATGAATGATTGGTTGCCGGCATTCTGTTCCGTGAATGACTGGTTCCCATCAGTCTGTTCCGTGACTGACTGGTTCCCATCAGTCTATTCCATAAATGACTGGTTGCCGGCATTCTGTTCCGTGAATGACTGGTTCCCATCAGTCTGTTCCGTGAATGACTGGTTCCCATCAGTCTGTTCCGTGAATGACTGGTTCCCATCAGTCTGTTCCGTGAATGACTGGTTCCCACCAGTCTGTTCCATGAATGACTGGTTCCCATCAGCCTGTTCCGTGACTGACTGGTTCCCATCAGTCTGTTCCGTGACTGACTGGTTCCCATCAGTCTGTTCCATGACTGACTGGTTCCCATCAGTCTGTTCCGTGACTGACTGGTTGCCGGCATTCTGTTCCGTGAATGACTGGTTCCCATCAGTCTGTTCCGTGAATGACTGGTTCCCATCAGTCTGTTCCGTGAATGACTGGTTCCCATCAGTCTGTTCCGTGAATGACTGGTTCCCATCAGTCTGTTCCGTGAATGACTGGTTCCCATCAGTCTGTTCCATGAATGACTGGTTCCCATCAGTCTGTTCCGTGAATGACTGGTTCCCATCAGTCTGTTCCGTGAATGACTGGTTCCCATCAGTCTGTTCCGTGACTGACTGGTTCCCATCAGTCTGTTCCGTGAATGACTGGTTCCCATCAGTCTGTTCCGTGACTGACTGGTTCCCATCAGTCTGTTCCGTGACTGACTGGTTCCCATCAGTCTGTTCCATGAATGACTGGTTCCCATCAGTTTGTTCCGTGAATGACTGGTTCCCATCAGTTTGTTCCGTGAATGACTGGTTCCCATCAGTCTGTTCCGTGACTGACTGGTTCCCATCAGTCTGTTCCATGAATGACTGGTTGCCGGCATTCTGTTCCGTTAATGACTGGTTCCCATCAGTCTGTTCCGTGAATGACTGGTTCCCATCAGTCTGTTCCGTGAATGACTGGTTCCCATCAGTCTGTTCCATGAATGACTGGTTCCCACCAGTCTGTTCCGTGAATGACTGGTTCCCATCAGTCTGTTCCATGAATGACTGGTTGCCGGCATTCTGTTCCGTGAATGACTGGTTCCCATCAGTCTGTTCCATGAATGACTGGTTTCCATCAGTCTGTTCCGTGACTGACTGGTTCCCATCAGTCTGTTCCGTGACTGACTGGTTCCCATCAGTCTGTTCCATGAATGACTGGTTCCCATCAGTTTGTTCCGTGAATGACTGGTTCTCATCAGTCTGTTCCATGAATGACTGGTTGCCGGCATTCTGTTCCGTGAATGACTGGTTCCCATCAGTCTGTTCCGTGAATGACTGGTTCCCATCAGTCTGTTCCGTGACTGACTGGTTCCCATCAGTCTGTTCCGTGAATGACTGGTTCCCATCAGTCTGTTCCGTGACTGACTGGTTCCCATCAGTCTGTTCCGTGACTGACTGGTTCCCATCAGTCTGTTCCATGAATGACTGGTTCCCATCAGTTTGTTCCGTGAATGACTGGTTCCCATCAGTTTGTTCCGTGAATGACTGGTTCCCATCAGTCTGTTCCGTGACTGACTGGTTCCCATCAGTCTGTTCCATGAATGACTGGTTGCCGGCATTCTGTTCCGTTAATGACTGGTTCCCATCAGTCTGTTCCGTGAATGACTGGTTCCCATCAGTCTGTTCCGTGAATGACTGGTTCCCATCAGTCTGTTCCATGAATGACTGGTTCCCACCAGTCTGTTCCGTGAATGACTGGTTCCCATCAGTCTGTTCCATGAATGACTGGTTGCCGGCATTCTGTTCCGTGAATGACTGGTTCCCATCAGTCTGTTCCATGAATGACTGGTTTCCATCAGTCTGTTCCGTGACTGACTGGTTCCCATCAGTCTGTTCCGTGACTGACTGGTTCCCATCAGTCTGTTCCATGAATGACTGGTTCCCATCAGTTTGTTCCGTGAATGACTGGTTCTCATCAGTTTGTTCCGTGAATGACTGGTTCCCATCAGTCTGTTCCGTGACTGACTGGTTCCCATCAGTCTGTTCCATGAATGACTGGTTGCCGGCATTCTGTTCCGTGAATGACTGGTTCCCATCAGTCTGTTCCGTGAATGACTGGTTCCCATCAGTCTGTTCCGTGAATGACTGGTTCCCATCAGTCTGTTCCATGAATGACTGGTTCCCACCAGTCTGTTCCGTGACTGACTGGTTCCCATCAGTCTGTTCCGTGAATGACTGGTTCCCATCAATTTGTTCCGTGAATGACTGGTTCCCATCAGTTTGTTCCGTGAATGACTGGTTCCCATCAGTCTGTTCCGTGACTGACTGGTTCCCTTCAGTCTGTTCCATGAATGACTGGTTGCCGGCATTCTGTTCCGTGAATGACTGGTTCCCATCAGTCTGTTCCGTGAATGACTGGTTCCCATCAGTCTGTTCCATGAATGACTGGTTCCCATCAGTCTGTTCCGTGAATGACTGGTTCCCATCAGTCTGTTCCGTGAATGACTGGTTCCCATCAGTCTGTTCCGTGACTGACTGGTTCCCATCAGTCTGTTCCGTGAATGACTGGTTCCCATCAGTCTGTTCCGTGACTGACTGGTTCCCATCAGTCTGTTCCGTGACTGACTGGTTCCCATCAGTCTGTTCCATGAATGACTGGTTCCCATCAGTTTGTTCCGTGAATGACTGGTTCCCATCAGTTTGTTCCGTGAATGACTGGTTCCCATCAGTCTGTTCCGTGACTGACTGGTTCCCACCAGTCTGTTCCATGAATGATTGGTTGCCGGCATTCTGTTCCGTGAATGACTGGTTCCCATCAGTCTGTTCCGTGACTGACTGGTTCCCATCAGTCTATTCCATAAATGACTGGTTGCCGGCATTCTGTTCCGTGAATGACTGGTTCCCATCAGTCTGTTCCGTGAATGACTGGTTCCCATCAGTCTGTTCCGTGAATGACTGGTTCCCATCAGTCTGTTCCGTGAATGACTGGTTCCCACCAGTCTGTTCCATGAATGACTGGTTCCCATCAGCCTGTTCCGTGACTGACTGGTTCCCATCAGTCTGTTCCGTGACTGACTGGTTCCCATCAGTCTGTTCCATGACTGACTGGTTCCCATCAGTCTGTTCCGTGACTGACTGGTTGCCGGCATTCTGTTCCGTGAATGACTGGTTCCCATCAGTCTGTTCCGTGAATGACTGGTTCCCATCAGTCTGTTCCGTGAATGACTGGTTCCCATCAGTCTGTTCCGTGAATGACTGGTTCCCATCAGTCTGTTCCGTGAATGACTGGTTCCCATCAGTCTGTTCCATGAATGACTGGTTCCCATCAGTCTGTTCCGTGAATGACTGGTTCCCATCAGTCTGTTCCGTGAATGACTGGTTCCCATCAGTCTGTTCCGTGACTGACTGGTTCCCATCAGTCTGTTCCGTGAATGACTGGTTCCCATCAGTCTGTTCCGTGACTGACTGGTTCCCATCAGTCTGTTCCGTGACTGACTGGTTCCCATCAGTCTGTTCCATGAATGACTGGTTCCCATCAGTTTGTTCCGTGAATGACTGGTTCCCATCAGTTTGTTCCGTGAATGACTGGTTCCCATCAGTCTGTTCCGTGACTGACTGGTTCCCATCAGTCTGTTCCATGAATGACTGGTTGCCGGCATTCTGTTCCGTTAATGACTGGTTCCCATCAGTCTGTTCCGTGAATGACTGGTTCCCATCAGTCTGTTCCGTGAATGACTGGTTCCCATCAGTCTGTTCCATGAATGACTGGTTCCCACCAGTCTGTTCCGTGAATGACTGGTTCCCATCAGTCTGTTCCATGAATGACTGGTTGCCGGCATTCTGTTCCGTGAATGACTGGTTCCCATCAGTCTGTTCCATGAATGACTGGTTTCCATCAGTCTGTTCCGTGACTGACTGGTTCCCATCAGTCTGTTCCGTGACTGACTGGTTCCCATCAGTCTGTTCCATGAATGACTGGTTCCCATCAGTTTGTTCCGTGAATGACTGGTTCTCATCAGTTTGTTCCGTGAATGACTGGTTCCCATCAGTCTGTTCCGTGACTGACTGGTTCCCATCAGTCTGTTCCATGAATGACTGGTTGCCGGCATTCTGTTCCGTGAATGACTGGTTCCCATCAGTCTGTTCCGTGAATGACTGGTTCCCATCAGTCTGTTCCGTGAATGACTGGTTCCCATCAGTCTGTTCCATGAATGACTGGTTCCCACCAGTCTGTTCCGTGACTGACTGGTTCCCATCAGTCTGTTCCGTGAATGACTGGTTCCCATCAGTCTGTTCCATGAATGACTGGTTCCCACTAGTCTGTTCCATGAATGACTGGTTCCCATCAGTCTGTTCCGTGACTGACTGGTTCCCACCAGTCTGTTCCGTGACTGATTGGTTGCCGGCATTCTGTTCCGTGAATGACTGGTTCCCATAAGTCTGTTCCGTGAATGACTGGTTCCCATCAGTCTGTTCTATGAATGACTGGTTCCCACCAGTCTGTTCCGTGACTGACTGGTTCCCATCAGTCTGTTCCGTGAATGACTGGTTCCCACCAGTCTGTTCCATGAATGACTGGTTCCCATCAGTCTGTTCCATGAATGACTGGTTCCCATCAGTCTGTTCCGTGACTGACTGGTTCCCATCAGTCTGTTCCATGAATGACTGGTTCCCATCAGTCTGTTCCGTGACTGACTGGTTCCCATCAGTCTGTTCCATGAATGACTGGTTCCCATCAGTCTGTTCCGTGACTGACTGCTTCCCATCAGTCTGTTCCATGAATGACTGGTTCCCATCAGTCTGTTCCGTGACTGACTGGTTCCCATCAGTCTGTTCCGTGAATGACTGGTTCCCACCAGTCTGTTCCGTGACTGACTGGTTGCCAGCATTCTGTTCCGTGAATGACTGGTTCCCATCAGTCTGTTCCGTGAATGACTGGTTCCCATCAGTCTGTTCCATGAATGACTGGTTCCCACCAGTCTGTTCCGTGACTGACTGGTTCCCATCAGTCTGTTCCATGAATGACTGGTTCCCATCAGTCTGTTCCATGAATGACTGGTTCCCACCAGTCTGTTCCATGAATGACTGGTTCCCATCAGTCTGTTCCATGAATGACTGGTTCCCATCAGTCTGTTCCGTGACTGACTGGTTCCCATCAGTCTGTTCCATGAATGACTGGTTCCCATCAGTCTGTTCCGTGACTGACTGGTTCCCATCAGCCTGTTTCATGAATGACTGGTTCCCATCAGTCTGTTCCGTGACTGACTGGTTCCCATCAGTCTGTTCCATGAATGACTGGTTCCCATCAGTCTGTTCCGTGACTGACTGGTTCCCATCAGTCTGTTCCGTGAATGACTGGTTCCCATCAGTCTGTTCCGTGACTGACTGGTTCCCATCAGTCTGTTCCATGAATGACTGGTTCCCATCAGTCTGTTCCGTGACTGACTGGTTCCCATCAGTCTGTTCCATGAATGACTGGTTCCCATCAGTCTGTTCCGTGACTGACTGGTTCCCATCAGTCTGTTCCATGAATGACTGGTTCCCTATCAGTCTGTTCCGTGACTGACTGGTTCCCATCAGTCTGTTCCGTGAATGACTGGTTCCCATCAGTCTGTTCCGTGACTGACTGGTTCCCATCAGTCTGTTCCATGAATGACTGGTTCCCATCAGTCTGTTCCGTGACTGACTGGTTCCCATCAGTCTGTTCCATGAATGACTGGTTCCCACCAGTCTGTTCCATGAATGACTGGTTCCCACCAGTCTGTTCCGTGAATGACTGGTTCCCACCAGTCTGTTCCGTGACTGACTGGTTCCCATCAGTCTGTTCCGTGAATGACTGGTTCCCATCAGTCTGTTCCATGAATGACTGGTTCCCACCAGTCTGTTCCATGAATGACTGGTTCCCATCAGTCTGTTCCGTGACTGACTGGTTCCCACCAGTCTGTTCCGTGACTGACTGGTTGCCGGCATTCTGTTCCGTGAATGACTGGTTCCCATCAGTCTGTTCCGTGAATGACTGGTTCCCATCAGTCTGTTCCATGAATGACTGGTTCCCACCAGTCTGTTCCGTGACTGACTGGTTCCCATCAGTCTGTTCCGTGAATGACTGGTTCCCACCAGTCTGTTCCATGAATGACTGGTTCCCATCAGTCTGTTCCATGAATGACTGGTTCCCATCAGTCTGTTCCGTGACTGACTGGTTCCCATCAGTCTGTTCCATGAATGACTGGTTCCCATCAGTCTGTTCCGTGACTGACTGGTTCCCATCAGTCTGTTCCATGAATGACTGGTTCCCATCAGTCTGTTCCGTGACTGACTGGTTCCCATCAGTCTGTTCCATGAATGACCGGTTCCCATCAGTCTGTTCCGTGACTGACTGGTTCCCATCAGTCTGTTCCGTGAATGACTGGTTCCCATCAGTCTGTTCCGTGACTGACTGGTTCCCATCAGTCTGTTCCATGAATGACTGGTTCCCATCAGTCTGTTCCGTGACTGACTGGTTCCCATCAGTCTGTTCCATGAATGACTGGTTCCCACCAGTCTGTTCCATGAATGACTGGTTCCCACCAGTCTGTTCCGTGACTGACTGGTTCCCATCAGTCTGTTCCGTGAATGACTGGTTCCCATCAGTCTGTTCCATGAATGACTGGTTCCCACCAGTCTGTTCCATGAATGACTGGTTCCCATCAGTCTGTTCCGTGACTGACTGGTTCCCACCAGTCTGTTCCGTGACTGACTGGTTGCCGGCATTCTGTTCCGTGAATGACTGGTTCCCATCAGTCTGTTCCGTGAATGACTGGTTCCCACCAGTCTGTTCCGTGACTGACTGGTTCCCATCAGTCTGTTCCGTGAATGACTGGTTCCCACCAGTTTGTTCCATGAATGACTGGTTCCCATCAGTCTGTTCCATGAATGACTGGTTCCCATCAGTCTGTTCCGTGACTGACTGGTTCCCATCAGTCTGTTCCGTGAATGACTGGTTCCCATCAGTCTGTTCCGTGAATGACTGTTTCCCACCAGTCTGTTCCGTGAATGACTGGTTCCCATCAGTCTGTTCCATGAATGACTGGTTCCCATCAGTCTGTTCCGTGAATGACTGGTTCCCATCAGTCTGTTCCGTGACTGACTGGTTCCCATCAGTCTGTTCCGTGAATGACTGGTTCCCATCAGTCTGTTCCGTGACTGACTGGTTCCCATCAGTCTGTTCCGTGACTGACTGGTTCCCATCAGTCTGTTCCATGAATGACTGGTTCCCATCAATTTGTTCCGTGAATGACTGGTTCCCATCAGTTTGTTCCGTGAATGACTGGTTCCCATCAGTCTGTTCCGTGACTGACTGGTTCCCATCAGTCTGTTCCATGAATGACTGGTTGCCGGCATTCTGTTCCGTGAATGACTGGTTCCCATCAGTCTGTTCCGTGAATGACTGGTTCCCATCAGTCTGTTCCATGAATGACTGGTTCCCATCAGTCTGTTCCGTGAATGACTGGTTCCCATCAGTCTGTTCCGTGAATGACTGGTTCCCATCAGTCTGTTCCGTGACTGACTGGTTCCCATCAGTCTGTTCCGTGACTGACTGGTTCCCATCAGTCTGTTCCGTGACTGACTGGTTCCCATCAGTCTGTTCCGTGACTGACTGGTTCCCATCAGTCTGTTCCATGAATGACTGGTTCCCATCAGTTTGTTCCGTGAATGACTGGTTCCCATCAGTTTGTTCCGTGAATGACTGGTTCCCATCAGTCTGTTCCGTGACTGACTGGTTCCCACCAGTCTGTTCCATGAATGACTGGTTGCCGGCATTCTGTTCCGTGAATGACTGGTTCCCATCAGTCTGTTCCGTGACTGACTGGTTCCCATCAGTCTATTCCATAAATGACTGGTTGCCGGCATTCTGTTCCGTGAATGACTGGTTCCCATCAGTCTGTTCCGTGAATGACTGGTTCCCATCAGTCTGTTCCGTGAATGACTGGTTCCCATCAGTCTGTTCCGTGAATGACTGGTTCCCACCAGTCTGTTCCATGAATGACTGGTTCCCATCAGCCTGTTCCGTGACTGACTGGTTCCCATCAGTCTGTTCCGTGACTGACTGGTTCCCATCAGTCTGTTCCATGACTGACTGGTTCCCATCAGTCTGTTCCGTGACTGACTGGTTGCCGGCATTCTGTTCCGTGAATGACTGGTTCCCATCAGTCTGTTCCGTGAATGACTGGTTCCCATCAGTCTGTTCCGTGAATGACTGGTTCCCATCAGTCTGTTCCGTGAATGACTGGTTCCCATCAGTCTGTTCCGTGAATGACTGGTTCCCATCAGTCTGTTCCATGAATGACTGGTTCCCATCAGTCTGTTCCGTGAATGACTGGTTCCCATCAGTCTGTTCCGTGAATGACTGGTTCCCATCAGTCTGTTCCGTGACTGACTGGTTCCCATCAGTCTGTTCCGTGAATGACTGGTTCCCATCAGTCTGTTCCGTGACTGACTGGTTCCCATCAGTCTGTTCCGTGACTGACTGGTTCCCATCAGTCTGTTCCATGAATGACTGGTTCCCATCAGTTTGTTCCGTGAATGACTGGTTCCCATCAGTTTGTTCCGTGAATGACTGGTTCCCATCAGTCTGTTCCGTGACTGACTGGTTCCCATCAGTCTGTTCCATGAATGACTGGTTGCCGGCATTCTGTTCCGTTAATGACTGGTTCCCATCAGTCTGTTCCGTGAATGACTGGTTCCCATCAGTCTGTTCCGTGAATGACTGGTTCCCATCAGTCTGTTCCATGAATGACTGGTTCCCACCAGTCTGTTCCGTGAATGACTGGTTCCCATCAGTCTGTTCCATGAATGACTGGTTGCCGGCATTCTGTTCCGTGAATGACTGGTTCCCATCAGTCTGTTCCATGAATGACTGGTTTCCATCAGTCTGTTCCGTGACTGACTGGTTCCCATCAGTCTGTTCCGTGACTGACTGGTTCCCATCAGTCTGTTCCATGAATGACTGGTTCCCATCAGTTTGTTCCGTGAATGACTGGTTCTCATCAGTTTGTTCCGTGAATGACTGGTTCCCATCAGTCTGTTCCGTGACTGACTGGTTCCCATCAGTCTGTTCCATGAATGACTGGTTGCCGGCATTCTGTTCCGTGAATGACTGGTTCCCATCAGTCTGTTCCGTGAATGACTGGTTCCCATCAGTCTGTTCCGTGAATGACTGGTTCCCATCAGTCTGTTCCATGAATGACTGGTTCCCACCAGTCTGTTCCGTGACTGACTGGTTCCCATCAGTCTGTTCCGTGAATGACTGGTTCCCATCAGTCTGTTCCATGAATGACTGGTTCCCACTAGTCTGTTCCATGAATGACTGGTTCCCATCAGTCTGTTCCGTGACTGACTGGTTCCCACCAGTCTGTTCCGTGACTGATTGGTTGCCGGCATTCTGTTCCGTGAATGACTGGTTCCCATAAGTCTGTTCCGTGAATGACTGGTTCCCATCAGTCTGTTCCATGAATGACTGGTTCCCACCAGTCTGTTCCGTGACTGACTGGTTCCCATCAGTCTGTTCCGTGAATGACTGGTTCCCACCAGTCTGTTCCATGAATGACTGGTTCCCATCAGTCTGTTCCATGAATGACTGGTTCCCATCAGTCTGTTCCGTGACTGACTGGTTCCCATCAGTCTGTTCCATGAATGACTGGTTCCCATCAGTCTGTTCCGTGACTGACTGGTTCCCATCAGTCTGTTCCATGAATGACTGGTTCCCATCAGTCTGTTCCGTGACTGACTGGTTCCCATCAGTCTGTTCCATGAATGACTGGTTCCCATCAGTCTGTTCCGTGACTGACTGGTTCCCATCAGTCTGTTCCGTGAATGACTGGTTCCCACCAGTCTGTTCCGTGACTGACTGGTTGCCGGCATTCTGTTCCGTGAATGACTGGTTCCCATCAGTCTGTTCCGTGAATGACTGGTTCCCATCAGTCTGTTCCATGAATGACTGGTTCCCACCAGTCTGTTCCGTGACTGACTGGTTCCCATCAGTCTGTTCCATGAATGACTGGTTCCCATCAGTCTGTTCCATGAATGACTGGTTCCCACCAGTCTGTTCCATGAATGACTGGTTCCCATCAGTCTGTTCCATGAATGACTGGTTCCCATCAGTCTGTTCCGTGACTGACTGGTTCCCATCAGTCTGTTCCATGAATGACTGGTTCCCATCAGTCTGTTCCGTGACTGACTGGTTCCCATCAGCCTGTTCCATGAATGACTGGTTCCCATCAGTCTGTTCCGTGACTGACTGGTTCCCATCAGTCTGTTCCATGAATGACTGGTTCCCATCAGTCTGTTCCGTGACTGACTGGTTCCCATCAGTCTGTTCCGTGAATGACTGGTTCCCATCAGTCTGTTCCATGAATGACTGGTTCCCACCAGTCTGTTCCGTGACTGACTGGTTCCCATCAGTCTGTTCCGTGAATGACTGGTTCCCACCAGTCTGTTCCATGAATGACTGGTTCCCATCAGTCTGTTCCATGAATGACTGGTTCCCATCAGTCTGTTCCGTGACTGACTGGTTCCCATCAGTCTGTACCATGAATGACTGGTTCCCATCAGTCTGTTCCGTGACTGACTGGTTCCCATCAGTCTGTTCCATGAATGACTGGTTCCCATCAGTCTGTTCCGTGACTGACTGGTTCCCATCAGTCTGTTCCATGAATGACTGGTTCCCATCAGTCTGTTCCGTGACTGACTGGTTCCCATCAGTCTGTTCCGTGAATGACTGGTTCCCACCAGTCTGTTCCGTGACTGACTGGTTGCCGGCATTCTGTTCCGTGAATGACTGGTTCCCATCAGTCTGTTCCGTGAATGACTGGTTCCCATCAGTCTGTTCCATGAATGACTGGTTCCCACCAGTCTGTTCCGTGACTGACTGGTTCCCATCAGTCTGTTCCATGAATGACTGGTTCCCATCAGTCTGTTCCATGAATGACTGGTTCCCACCAGTCTGTTCCATGAATGACTGGTTCCCATCAGTCTGTTCCATGAATGACTGGTTCCCATCAGTCTGTTCCGTGACTGACTGGTTCCCATCAGTCTGTTCCATGAATGACTGGTTCCCATCAGTCTGTTCCGTGACTGACTGGTTCCCATCAGCCTGTTCCATGAATGACTGGTTCCCATCAGTCTGTTCCGTGACTGACTGGTTCCCATCAGTCTGTTCCATGAATGACTGGTTCCCATCAGTCTGTTCCGTGACTGACTGGTTCCCATCAGTCTGTTCCGTGAATGACTGGTTCCCATCAGTCTGTTCCGTGACTGACTGGTTCCCATCAGTCTGTTCCATGAATGACTGGTTCCCATCAGTCTGTTCCGTGACTGACTGGTTCCCATCAGTCTGTTCCATGAATGACTGGTTCCCATCAGTCTGTTCCGTGACTGACTGGTTCCCATCAGTCTGTTCCATGAATGACTGGTTCCCATCAGTCTGTTCCGTGACTGACTGGTTCCCATCAGTCTGTTCCGTGAATGACTGGTTCCCATCAGTCTGTTCCGTGACTGACTGGTTCCCATCAGTCTGTTCCATGAATGACTAGTTCCCATCAGTCTGTTCCGTGACTGACTGGTTCCCATCAGTCTGTTCCATGAATGACTGGTTCCCACCAGTCTGTTCCATGAATGACTGGTTCCCACCAGTCTGTTCCGTGACTGACTGGTTCCCATCAGTCTGTTCCGTGAATGACTGGTTCCCATCAGTCTGTTCCATGAATGACTGGTTCCCACCAGTCTGTTCCATGAATGACTGGTTCCCATCAGTCTGTTCCGTGACTGACTGGTTCCCACCAGTCTGTTCCGTGACTGACTGGTTGCCGGCATTCTGTTCCGTGAATGACTGGTTCCCATCAGTCTGTTCCGTGAATGACTGGTTCCCATCAGTCTGTTCCATGAATGACTGGTTCCCACCAGTCTGTTCCGTGACTGACTGGTTCCCATCAGTCTGTTCCGTGAATGACTGGTTCCCACCAGTCTGTTCCATGAATGACTGGTTCCCATCAGTCTGTTCCATGAATGACTGGTTCCCATCAGTCTGTTCCGTGACTGACTGGTTCCCATCAGTCTGTTCCATGAATGACTGGTTCCCATCAGTCTGTTCCGTGACTGACTGGTTCCCATCAGTCTGTTCCATGAATGACTGGTTCCCATCAGTCTGTTCCGTGACTGACTGGTTCCCATCAGTCTGTTCCATGAATGACCGGTTCCCATCAGTCTGTTCCGTGACTGACTGGTTCCCATCAGTCTGTTCCGTGAATGACTGGTTCCCATCAGTCTGTTCCGTGACTGACTGGTTCCCATCAGTCTGTTCCATGAATGACTGGTTCCCATCAGTCTGTTCCGTGACTGACTGGTTCCCATCAGTCTGTTCCATGAATGACTGGTTCCCACCAGTCTGTTCCATGAATGACTGGTTCCCACCAGTCTGTTCCGTGACTGACTGGTTCCCATCAGTCTGTTCCGTGAATGACTGGTTCCCATCAGTCTGTTCCATGAATGACTGGTTCCCACCAGTCTGTTCCATGAATGACTGGTTCCCATCAGTCTGTTCCGTGACTGACTGGTTCCCACCAGTCTGTTCCGTGACTGACTGGTTGCCGGCATTCTGTTCCGTGAATGACTGGTTCCCATCAGTCTGTTCCGTGAATGACTGGTTCCCACCAGTCTGTTCCGTGACTGACTGGTTCCCATCAGTCTGTTCCGTGAATGACTGGTTCCCACCAGTCTGTTCCATGAATGACTGGTTCCCATCAGTCTGTTCCATGAATGACTGGTTCCCATCAGTCTGTTCCGTGACTGACTGGTTCCCATCAGTCTGTTCCATGAATGACTGGTTCCCATCAGTCTGTTCCGTGACTGACTGGTTCCCACCAGTCTGTTCCATGAATGACTGGTTCCCATCAGTCTGTTCCATGAATGACTGGTTCCCATCAGTCTGTTCCGTGACTGACTGGTTCCCATCAGTCTGTTCCATGAATGACTGGTTCCCATCAGTCTGTTCCGTGACTGACTGGTTCCCATCAGTCTGTTCCATGAATGACTGGTTCCCATCAGTCTGTTCCGTGACTGACTGGTTCCCATCAGTCTGTTCCATGAATGACTGGTTCCCATCAGTCTGTTCCGCGACTGACTGGTTCCCATCAGTCTGTTCCGTGAATGACTGGTTCCCATCAGTCTGTTCCGTGACTGACTGGTTCCCATCAGTCTGTTCCATGAATGACTGGTTCCCATCAGTCTGTTCCGTGACTGACTGGTTCCCATCAGTCTATTCCGTGAATGACTGGTTCCCATCAGTCTGTTCCGTGAATGACTGGTTCCCATCAGTCTGTTCCGTGAATGACTGGTTCCCATCAGTCTGTTCCATGAATGACTGGTTCCCATCAGTCTGTTCCGTGACTGACTGGTTCCCATCAGTCTGTTCCATGAATGACTGGTTCCCATCAGTCTGTTCCGTGACTGACTGGTTCCCATCAGTCTGTTCCATGAATGACTGGTTCCCATCAGTCTGTTCCGTGACTGACTGGTTCCCATCAGTCTGTTCCATGAATGACTGGTTCCCATCAGTCTGTTCCGTGACTGACTGGTTCCCATCAGTCTGTTCCGTGAATGACTGGTTCCCATCAGTCTGTTCCGTGACTGACTGGTTCCCATCAGTCTGTTCCGTGAATGACTGGTTCCCATCAGTCTGTTCCGTGACTGACTGGTTCCCATCAGTCTGTTCCATGAATGACTGGTTCCCATCAGTCTGTTCCGTGAATGACTGGTTCCCATCAGTCTGTTCCGTGAATGACTGGTTCCCATCAGCCTGTTCCATGAATGACTGGTTCCCATCAGTCTGTTCCGTGACTGACTGGTTCCCATCAGTCTGTTCCGTGAATGACTGGTTCCCATCAGTCTGTTCCGTGACTGACTGGTTCCCATCAGTCTGTTCCATGAATGACTGGTTCCCATCAGTCTGTCCCGTGAATGACTGGTTCCCATCAGTCTGTTCCGTGACTGACTGGTTCCCGGCATTCTGTTCCGTGATCGTGGCGCTCCTCTAACGGAGTAAAAAAAAGGAGAAAAAACTTGCTCCTGCTGGTGCGTATCTTGCACAAAATGATGACCAAACGCCGCATATGATCTCAACATGCATGATGGGCTACAGTGTGCAACGCTGTCACCACGGTGTTTGTATACCCAGCGACTCCTTCCCTATGCCCCCCCCCCCCACCACCACCGCCCCCCACCAGACCTCTCCACCCCCATGATGGTTTAGGGCAAGAGTTGCATCGCCTCGGGCTAGCACCACACAGAACACAATACAATGCTTTTACCACCAAGCAATTTAATGTCCCATTATGACTATGGCAGTCCACTGACCTGTTCCCTTGGCTCGTGCTGGTCAGTGCTGCTGTGGACTTCATTTCCAGAGATGTACAGTTAGCACGCGGTATACGTAACTGCGGAGGAACTCCTTTCAGTCTCTCGAATACATTTTGTTAGGTCTAACGTACGTTCGAGTGGCTTAAAGATGCGTCGTCTGTCACAAATCGGTGGTTGCATATGTGTATTGATTGTACTATATGTCTTCACCAGATTCATGCAGGGAGAAAACATGTTAACTCTATCGCGGGAAGCTTTTCAAGATGCCAAGACCTCGATTCAAATCGACTGTGACGTCACATCCGGATCCGCCAGAAACAGGTCGTTTGCCGAATGTCGTAATATGGACCTGGATTTGTCTTCATTGCTACGAGAAACCGGAAGTGAGGTCACCATTCCCAACGTGACGTCATCCATCGGAAATGAACCTTATCCGTTCTATTTACACTCCGCTTACTACGATGATCGCTTGACTTTGGAATACCCAAAGATACGCATCACGGGCATGTTACACAGGGACAGACTGGATCTCCTTGACCGGGTTCATTGTATACTGTGGACGAACAGGGGCGCCGACGGAATAGTAGTTACCATGGCAGCTCGAGGTAGCGTCATTTGGAAGTATTTGGGTGAGTACCAAGCGGTGTTACTGACGTGCGGACTCTCCGAACCTCGTCTCACACCAGATGTCGCTTTTGTCTCTGTCGTGGACTCCGTCTGCGGAAGGCCAAGCCATATTTTGCCTGTCAATAAAGTGGTCGGTGCGCGACAAGTGCCCGGTGTCGCCGTTTGTACCAAGGTGTTGTATGGCCAGCCGGACCCGGTCAGACTTGTAGAGTGGATAGAACTAAACAAGCTGATAGGAGCCAGCTCCATCCACATCTACAATAGCTCTACCCTGGGAAAAGCAAATGATGTCCTCAAGCATTACGTCGAGTCAAATGACGTCATATCCGTTTCCCAACACGGCTTCCCCGCTCGCTTCTCACACCGTGTGCTGGGCCGTTTATTTCCCACGCCGGACCTGAATCAGAATTGGGAGTTGGAGATCCTGTCCATGAATGACTGTCTGTACAGCGTCCGCGAAAAGTACATCGCCAATATCGACATCGACGAGATCCTATACCCGACGATGCAAGGAACATTCGAGAAGTTCATGGAGGCGATCGGGAATATGTACCACACCGACACAGTGAGCTTTGTCTTCCACACCGGAGTGTACTCGGAGGAATTCGGTCCCGGGAATGACACGGACGCACCGAAATATCTCCACACGCTGACCTACAACACCCGGACCAGCATAGACTGGGAAAGTCCCAAGAGCATTGTCCGGAGTGACCTCTGTGAGTCCTTGGGACACCACCTGTGTCTCCAGACGCTGACAGGATACGAGAGACGCTGGGACGTTCACCCCGATCTAGGTCACGTGAGACACTACAGACGTAAGTGCAGACTTACCGGGGAACCGGATAAGTGCGCCAAGCTTCTCCGGAAACCCGTCCGAGATTGGACGCTGCACGTCCTGAAGGAACAGCTCATGGCTAACGTCAGATCGGTGCTGGAACCACTGCATCTGATCGGGAATAGTGCCGAATAGAGGCGCTATATAATGTTGCACACCAGCTTCGTTATTCATGAACCAGGCATTCAGTCAGGGAACAGACCCGGTCGCCCCTGGTGCCAGTGTTACGTGCATCCCACCATGAACAGATGTCTCCCTTATAAAAAATCCATGATATTTAGACCCTCTCCGTTCCATGTGTTCGTATCGTGCCAGTATGATAGATACAGGATGAATCTCCGCACGAAGGTGATATATACCTACCACACCTAGACCACAGCCAACGCTTCAGATGTCGTTAAATTACACTATCGATCCCGACGGCCGAGGTCGTTTGTTATGTATCGACATCGCCATCCGCATCCACATTTTGTACTCTAGAATGTATCTTATTCCAGGTACAATAAACCAGACAAATTATTGGCTCTCCTTGTTATAGCTTGTATATAATTCATTCTAACTTTACCCGGAACTGTCATGATATATATACATATATATATCAGAACCACGGTTATATTTGAGCTTTCAGTTAAACCGAAACGCGGTAGGACTAAATATGATGGAAAGAAACGTGTTCGACATGTCAAAAAAATGGAATTCGCTCGTGTGGAAGAGTTTTTCTTCGGCAAAATACCAAAACTTGTAGCGCAGTTTAATGTTGCATATCGAGCTGTTTCCCGCCAAAACTAAAGCGGTCAATATACAATTAAGAATGAGTCCTTGAATAAACCGAAATTGCTTTTGTCTATATTCCACGCATGCCAGACTGCCAAACGCAGTCTCTTAGCCTTGCCCGTGATATGAATTAACCGCAGGTTTTCAACTTAGTGGCAAACGTCATCAGTTTGTGTGGTACGCGATGCTTTGTTATATTTATAGCGCTAGTGTCGCGACAGAGTTCTGTGGTGTCCCGGGATAGACACGTTTGCCATATCACAGCCAAAACGGCGATGTTTATTAAGTTTCTAATAAATATTACACATTTAGCGGAGAAATTGCACATCGTTTAGTACTATGCGAGGCGAGTTGCTTGCACATAGAGGGCCCCAGAGGGGCTTTTTCGACACGGCGATTTTTAAAATTCGACAACGTACGCGACATTGGGGTTGCCTTAGAATCGACAGGCGACATAAGACTTAGCGACACGCGACATGGACCTTTTCTTAAAATCGACACGCGACATGGACCTTTTCTTAACATCGACACGCGACATGGACCTTTTCTTAAAATCGAAACGCGACATGGCTACCCCCGCTCAGGGGCCCTACATAGGTCCTATATAGGTGGTCCAAAATCCAGGTGGCGTTTTTAATCAAAGCGCCCTCTGTTGGCGACCGCTAGAACCAACTTAAATACCTCTATTATCGCCCATTGCTTTGATGATGTGTACAATTTGTCAACAACGTTGAGAACTAAGCTTTGAGTCTTCTGTGATTTACACTGAATCCAGTTGTTGACGATGGTAAGCCATGATAAACTGCTTGCAGTTTATATAGATCCACGTAACAAACACTGCCACAAACAAATGCTTTACACTGAGTGGTGCAAATATATGGACATTGGGAGCCGGACACTGCAGTGACAATGCTAAGCTTACTTGTCGCCGGTCCCTTGTCGCTACGGCGTACAGTGATGTATACTCATAATGGCCGAACGGCATAACGGCCCAAAGATTTAAGGGGGGTCATCCAGCAACCACCACTTTATAGCTGCTAGGCTGGAGCTCTGAGTCAGATCCCAACAGGCGAGTATGCGTCGCCACCTGTCGCTCCTGCTTCTTGATCCCGACTGACGTGGACTGCCTGAGAGGTTCTGGAGCACCCCTGACCCCAGCGCAGGGGGAAGCAGGGGGACCCAGCACTGCCCGCTGGCTAGACCTGCGATGTCACCAGCCTTTCCCCTAGGGTAATGGCAAGCCATATCATATTTATTGAGACTAAATATATAATACATTACATTGGCACGAAATAGTCCTGGCCTGGTACATGCCTCTCTGACCACTTAATTAAGAAGCTTGAAAGCAAACTGTTATTGAAATAAAGTAGATCAATCAAGCTGGCTACCAGCTCAGCAGATAAGATGGGTTGTTAATTAAGTAGTTATAATTAAGTGGCTTAATATTCTACATATGACATAATTTTATTAACGTCAAGATCACGAGATAGACCGCTGGCTTAAAAGACAGGTATGACATCTCATTCATAAATAACACATCAGCAGTATATAAACAACTCACCTGGTGACTGACTTCACTTCATTACATCTTGCTATATAGCAACCAAGGTATTGCTTTTCAAACATGATACAATAGGTCACTGACTGAGTGTAGGCTTTAAACAATGACTGCAGCCCACATCTTCAAATACAGCAACTTACACTTTACTCCTGTCCGTGCAATTACAAGTACTGAAGTGCCATTAGGATACCCAGCATTGCACAATAATAATCTTGGCATTGTTTCTATAGAGTGTCTAGAAAGAAATACATCAACATGAGTTAGGTACCTGAAAACTTATAATATATTAAATTCATCATTTACCTAGATTTTGAAGGATATATTGCAGAAAACAGTATCTAAAAGCATACAGTGTCAGAAAACATATATGAAATGTAGTGATTCTCAGCATCGCCCCATATTGATGCAAGTGCTAGGTACACTTACACCAAAGCAGCATTTTTGGAACAGCAATTTGTTGTATCTGTGTATATGCATGACATGGGCTTACACATAGCACTGATTGCAAACTGAGCTAAAAGTGATAAAAATAAGGTGATTATAATAATTGATTGGTCTTGTTGGTAGAATCAGGGTAATGTATACAAGTTTGTTTTTGGTTTAGATATAGGTATACTATAATGTTTATATTTCTTATGCAGAAATATAGGTATAATTATAATTCATTGTGTAATGGTGTCTCTCCATAGGACTCTGATGATGATTTTGGTGACTTTGGAGGCTTTGAGGTAAGCTAAGCTTTAAGCTTTTGATAATCCATAGAACATTAATTTGTGTGTAACATTTGTCCAAAATCTACTCACTGGTATAATTTCTATTCATCTCATCTAGACATCTCAGCCAGACGTCTGCATAGATACCAATGTATTTAACTGGTGACCATAGCTTCTGGAAATTCAGGCTGCTGGTTGATGCCAATGTATCTATCTGCACCATCGCCATTTCACTGACTCATCCGTTACACAGTACATTAGTGCTGACCTTATAGATGAAGTGCATCATATGTCCATGTCCTTCTTGTACTTTTTTTGTTGTAGGCTGCTGAACCCGTGGCGCCCGCAGAAGCCCAGCCTCTTCCGGCTGGTTTTCAAGCCATAGCTGGACCCTCGACATGGGCTGTGTTGCCAGGTATTGCCATGCGTGGGGGGACACGTCTTCTGGGAGTTGCCTGGCTCTTTTGCCTTACTACCGTTTCAGCAATTATTTATCCTTGTAAATGACTACAGTACCTGTGTAATATGTCGTTTTAAAACATGAGACCATAAATCAGATCAGCCAATACTTTCTTTGCTTGAATCCATCCCACAGTAGAACAAAAAAATTGTTTGATTATTGCAGAGAAACATAATAACTTAGCTGGTTAATCGACATGGAAGCTATTCTCTATGTTTCAAATGTTTGTATTGTAGTTTTCTTGCAAGTATATATAAGTTATAACACATAGACTATACGAAGATAATTTTACTTTCTAATTTCTAATACTATCCGGTAACGAGGCGGTGTCAGCCTATATAATAGAGAAGTCTAAACTTGTTGCAGTGAATTGACGGCTTAAGATTTTCTTCTATTTACTCTTTCCGCTAGATGTTCCAGGAGCTGCTCCAGCCCCTCTGCCAGGCGCTCAACCCGATGTGATCATTCACGCTGCGACAGGGGGCGTTGATAGCGGCGGAAAGAGCGCCCACGAGAGTCCAGCTGGCGCGTCCACCGCCGTGGATCAAACACCCTGTCCATGGCGACCTGGCGGCTTCTCCAATATCGACGACAACAGCTCAGGGACGGACTGGGCGGCGCTGGGGGAGGACATCCACCAGGGAACAGCGGTGTCCCTCAGTGACCTTGACATTGGAGGCAGCGCCAGTGGGACGCCGCGGATGTCTGAAGTCAACGCGAGTGTTGTCGACCTGGCCGTACGTATCACACCTCGTCATTTACACTGCTTGCAATGGCTCCACAAATGTGTTAAATATTTGTATATTATCATAATATGTCACCGAAATTTGTGTAAGAGATAACTTCGATGTAGGTAGTCGTCGAAATGCAATCTGCAATCAATATCATACCTGATTTTAGAGATATACCATGTGAAGACAAACTCAAGCAAGTGAACCTCCCAAGTATGGCTTATAGGAGAACGAGGGAAGATATGATCGAGACTTGCAAGTTCACCCAAGTACGACACCAACAGCATCATGTTTCCTCTGGAGATGCACACTACGAACACGCTACTGCCGAAACACAACTAGGCAAAACTAAATTTCACAGAGAGTGACTTCTGGAATAATCTGCCAGCCCAAGTTGTTGAAGCCCCATCCTGTCGTGCATGTAAAGCACGTTTGGACCATTCCTGGTAGCACTACCAGTATCAAACCAATCTGCAATACCCATTTGTCTCAGCAAGATTAGAATTATGGAACTGGACGACAGCATGAAAGGAACAGCTGACAGGCATTTTGAAGCCTAACACCAAGCTGAATTCTATGTGATATAATATGGTATGAATATATAATAAAATCTACTATCACCCACTCTGGGGGATTTTAATCCATGCATTTGAGTTGTCCGACCCATGAATATTTTGCCTTGCAGCCTGGTTCTGAAGATCTGAAACAAGTCGACACGGGAAATTCCGCAAGCGGCCCTTCTGCAACTGAAATCCTAGCTACCAACGGCAGGTACGGTACCTCTGCCAATTTTTTTAGTATATTTTAGGATCTCGCTAGTGAATTTATGTCGCATCAATTGCATTTGCAAAAGCTGTAATGAATACTGGTGGACTTTACATTTTGTAGGTAGGCAGGTCTACATCTTGGGGGATACACCATTACATTTATAGATTAATCGCTAATCGGGTCAAATTTACTGTTTCATATGATTTCTTTCATTCATGTACTTTGACTTCACTTTCTTATCGATCTCTTCATAGCTCGCATCAACACGCGGCGTCTGATCTTGACCTTGATTTCGACGTCGACCTTGACCTTGGTCCCAATGCGCAGACCTCGTCAACTGCCTCTTCATCTGCTCCGGCTGCCGTCGTAACAGCGACGCCCTGTATCCGGGTACCACATCAACCACTGAGCGAAGGCCAAACACTGACCAATGGGGACGTGGAGCCACAAACACTTCCTAATGCTGCCACGAACGACCAAACTAATGCTGCAATGATGGAGATGCAGAACTTGTTACAAGCAAGAATAGATGACCAGGAGAAACTGGAAGATGTACGACTATATCTTTATACTGCTCAATTTGTCAAAAATAAGGCGTTTCCTCTTTGGCTTTCGGATGTTTCTATTACATGTGTCCTCTGCTTATTCGTGTTCATATTACACACCTGGCTGAAGTTGTATAGTTGTAAAGAGAAAAATATATGTCAGTATTGCCGCTTGTATTATTATGCCCATATGTTGCCCAATACTAACGTTACAAGGGTGTCAGTGTCAGTGTTACGGCTTGTATTATCATCCCCATTTGTCGTCACAAGTAACGTGTGTGTATGATTCCGCTCCACCAGGTCTTGAGAGGGCTCACCCGGACCAAAGCCGACTTGGAATGCAGCCTTGAAGAGTGTAAAGAACAGTTGTTGCGTGAGAGGGAAAAGTACAACGAGCTACAGGTAGGCAGTAGCAACGTGCTACAGGCAGTAGTAACGTGCTACAGGTAGGCAGTAGCAACGTGCTACAGGCAGTAGTAACGTGCTACAGGCAGTAGTAACGTGCTACAGGCAGTAGTAACGTGCTACAGGTAGGCAGTAGCAACGTGCTAGTAGGTAGTAGCAACGTGCTACAGGCAGTAGTAACGTGCTACAGGTAGGCAGTAGTAACGTGCTACAGGCAGTAGCAACGTGTTAGTAGGCAGTAGCAACGTGCTACAGGCAGTAGTAACTTGCTACAGGTAGGCAGAAGCAACGTGCTACAAGTAGGAAGTAGCAACGTGCTACAGGTAGGCAGTAGCAACGTGCTACAGGTAGGTAGTAGCAACGCATTACAGGTATGCAGTAGCAAGGCACTACATGTAGGTAGTAGCAACGCGCTACAGGTAGGCAGTAGCAACGCGCTACAGGTAGACTAGCAACGCGCTACAGGTAGACAGTAACAACGCGCTACATGTAGACAGTATTAACGCGCTACAGGTAGGCAGTAGCAACGCGCTACAGGTAGGTAGTAGCAACGCGCTATAGGTAGGCAGTAGCAACGCGCTACAGGTAGACAGTAGCAACGCGCTACAGGTAGACAGTAGCAACGCGCTACAGGTAGACAGTAGCAACGCGCTACATGTAGACAGTAACAACGCGCTACAGGTAGGCAGTAGCAACGCGCTACAGGTAGGTAGTAGCAACGCGCTACAGGTAGGCAGTAGCAACGCGCTACAGGTATACAGTAGCAACGCGCTACATGTAGACAGTAGCAACGCGCTATAGGTAGGCAGTAGCAGCGCGCTACATGTAGGTAGTAGCAGCGCGCTACAGGTAGGCAGTAGCAACGCGCTACAGGTAGGCAGTAGCAACGCGCTACAGGTAGGCAGTAGCAGCGCGCTACAGGTAGACAGTAGCAGCGCGCTACAGGTAGGCAGTAGCAAGGCGCTACATGTAGGTAGTAGCAGCGCGCTACAGGTAGGCAGTAGCAACGCGCTACATGTAGGCAGTAGCAGCGCGCTGCATGTAGGCAGTAGCAAGGCGCTACAGGTAGAAGTACGCATCAGATTATACCCACGTTGTGCGTTGTCAAATCCAATGTCGTCTCACGATTTAGCCTGAGCCTCTGTGGCTCAGTTGATGGGTCACTAAACTTGTAAATTTGGGGAATGTTTCACATCTATTTCCTCTGGAGTTTGCTTGGCTCAGTTTAGCCCACAGTGGGTACAATGGTGGCAGAAGTAAAACCCAAGTGCAGTAGTAGTTGGTGCTGACCTCCAAGATAGATACCGAAGGACCTGGAACAAGTACAGAAAAACTGCGTAACCATACATCTTTTAACTATTGTAAAATATGACCCTGTTCAGTTGTTACATGGTTATTAATCGTGGCAGTAAAGGGTTGAAATATTACACAAATGTCTCAAATTACGGATAGTTAATAAAACAGATTTATTCTCACAGGACGCGCACTCTACTCAGCTGGATGAAATCAGGAAGGCTGGTCAGTCCGCTCTCACTGTTATCGTGGAAGAGTACAAGGTAAGATACCAAGGCAAGAACCGTGAGTGTCTTATCACGCTGCAGATTTTAATATCCTTTATGTAGACATTTAAATGCTTTGGACGCAATACTTAATGAATATTTATTGCAACAAAATATGGAGCTCTTAGGACCTCTTGATTGTCTAAAGATGTTTGGTAGTTTACTTTATAGCATGCGTGGATAAAACACATGCATATTATCTCTGTTACGAGGTTCGCGTCTCATTCTGTTGGTCTCGGAGAGAACTTTCTATGTCATTGTCTCCGGGGGTTTCTGGGTAGAGTTTACCCTTCATGCACAGTGACGTAAAACGCCAACGTTTCGTTTCTGCCAGGAGTTGTGCAAGGTGGCAGTTCTCGAGCAGCACGAGAACAGTCAGCGCAGTTTACTGGAGACGCTTAAAAAAGAAACGGAACGACACCAAGACACTATGAAGGCTCAGGTAGGTCGACAACCGAACCTACTGTTACTTGTGATAGCAAATGAGAATTATATTGCCCCCACCCCCCTCCTTGGGATGTTTTTTATTTATATATATATATGCCAGTTTAAAGCTACATCGAAGAAGCTCCGTCTTCAGATTATTATAAAATATCTGACAATCCTAATTATTATTGTACTTGAAGCGAAAATGTGTCGTTGTTTCATGTTATGCCCTGCTCACATAGACTAAGACTGGTCGGCCGACGTCAGAGCTCGCCCACGCCACCGAGTTCTTCAACTTTCCCACCGAGCTTTCATAGTTTTAAAAATAGGTCGGGCCTGGTTTTAATGTCGGGCCTGGTTTTAATGTCTGCATTAAAACTGGAAAGGCCTCGGCCGAGCACCTGAAATGAGCCACCGAGCAGCAATGCTCGGCCGAGGTCACGGCCGATTTGGGGCCGATTTGGGGCCAATTTTCCGCTTTTCAGCTCGGCCGAGGCGTCGGTGGGTCTATGTGAGCAGGGCATTAGGGGGAGTTTCAGCATAGCTCACGTATGACTCACGCTTACCCTATAGTATACAATAATCTAAGTCGTGGTCAGCGAAGAATCGCATTAAAGATGAAACCTCCACACGTGTTTAGCATTTGACCCTGTGTTTACTGTAGGAGGCGATATCAGCGGCTGCCGTGGAGCAGTGTAGACAGTCCGCCGAGACCAGATTGACGGAGGAACTGGAACGGTCTAGGCTGGAGCATGAGGTACGTACGTGCGTCATTCATAGTGCGGCGTGTGTTATATCTTGAGCCTGCATCTGGGGCAAGTTTCGTCCAACCCTTTTTCGTTGTGTCTTGGGCCGATTTGACAGTGCATAAAATAGGTGTACATTCTTTCATAGCTTTTATATCTTTGATGTGCAGTTCATAGTGATTTCAATATTAGGGTCTAATAAAGTAACATTATCATGTTGTTATAATGTAGACCTGCGGCCTTGTAAATTATATCATGAACAATATGTGTTTTGGCTTTGAGAATTGTTCCACCTTTCCCCCCCAAAAGAATGATATTTTGGATGACTAAGCACCATGTCAGTCACTCGGCATTATGTTTATAGTGACAGGAAGACTGTGGAAGGAAGATTCATTCTCTGTATCACCATTGATAAACTATCAGAAAAGAAATATAAAGCTACATTTTTTGTTTTCCATTTAGGCAGCGATGGAGAAGATCACAGCCGCTGAACGACAAAAGAGTGAAGACGCCTCACAAGTTGCCTTGAAGGTGTCTGAAGACGACTTATTACAATATCGAATGCCCGGTCAAATATTTGGGTCCACGAAATGTTTTCACACCCCTCCCTAGACCAGTTGGTAACCGAGGGTCATGTGTGAATCCTGGAACATGAATCTGGCGTATGGCATGAAATGTTCCATCCCAACTAGATGTAGAGAATAGGCCTAAGCCACCAACCGTCAACATGATAGAATGACCTCAGACAACCCAGCTACCTCGCAAAAGTTCTGGTTTTCATGAGGCATGAAGGTGGCATAAAGCACTGTATTGTACAGTGCCGTCGAGACTGTTTTGCATGTAATAGTGCTTGTCCTGTACCTTTATGGTGACACTATATACTTCAAAGGTAATGTGCAGACACGCGGTCGCTTATAAAGGACTGTAAAATTGTATATTTACATTTATATATTTATTTTATTTCACGTAGGTTTGTGTGTCTTTTACACATAATAATAATAGTAAAATAATGATAGCAATTAAAGTGGTATCTCACGCTGAAACTACTCTAATGAAGTCAAATAAACGAATGTCGTAATTTTCGCGCAGGCACAGCATGAGGAGCGCGAACGACGCATGAGGGAGGTTCTGGAAGAGGAGAGGCGGCGAACCAGCCTAGTGGTCCAAGAGGAACAGGTAGGTCCCGCGTCCGAACGCCTGAATCTCTGCGTCTCTTTCTTGGCTTACCCACAGGGGGCCTCCCGCGTTCTGTTGCTAAGCAGGCTGAGCTGCGGATCAACAGGTCGTGGGTTCGTGACCTGGCACCTGTAGCTGGGGCGAGTTTCATTCAACCTATTCCATTGTCCTGGTAAGTTTCATGGCCAAGGTTCATGTGGACAATTGTGGCCTAGAACACCAACATTTCAAACGATTTTCTGGTCTTGTCTACACTTTCTGGGAAACACTCGATGGCTGCATGCGGGCAGACCGACATCAACTGTACCTCCTAGAAGTATAATGTGGTGGGAAATCAAGGTACATTCACTTGGATGATATAAGTTATTTAAATATTTCCTTTCATTGTAGGCAAAAGCGATGAAGCTGTTGGAGGAGGAGCGTGAGCGGGGAGCCAAGTCCGTGACCTTGGCTGTTGATGAAGGGCGACGACACTGGCGGGTAAAGAGGCTAGACAACTGTACTTATGATAAGTTATTCCAAGGCTGGTTAGTTGTCACCAATCAACACAGACACAGTGACAACATTGTGAGAAAAGCCATGGATTGTTGTCGTAAATCAGTTTTTCCATTGAAATAATCCTGGGTGACATATTTACTGGGTCTCTTCTTACATTTAATCGGTTCTCTTACGATCGAACAAATTTGTTTACTTCAAGTAATTTAGTTACTCATCCCACCGCACTCAACTTTTTCAATCTCGTTCATCCTGAAACTTATTTTTTGTCGAATATTGTCTGAAAATCTTCGATTAGATCTACATGGCATATAATGACGCGTGGTATACCCCCAGGAGTGCTTGAGTGCGGCCCTGGACGAGGAGAGACAGAGAGGCGAACGGTTGAAGGGGGAGACCTTGGAACAAGCTAGGGAAGAGACTCGAAAACAGCTTGCTGAACAAAAACAGGTAGAAAACCATTATCGCTCACTGTTACTGGTTTATGTACATACTTTACATAGCTTTATTACTTTAGCATGTGTCTTTATAAGTTATGTTCCATAGCATGATCTTAATAAAATAAATGTGAAAGCAGCAAGCCTTTGTTTATCCATTTTTTTTTTCGAGATGGCTTGAAATGTTATCTAAACAAATTCAAAATGAGAAAACTAAATCGGCCGGTTTTTCCGTATGTTTGAAAACAGATCTTGCCAGATCTGTCAAGTACTATCAACGCTTTCATGGGGCATTTAAGGGATGAATATATATATATATATATATATATATGATCGCTGTGTAATGTATGACCTCTATGTAATATATGTGACCTCTGTGTAATATATAGAACCACTGCGTAATATATACATTTTCACTATTATTTTCCAGGCAGACGATCGGCTACGTCATCGCTCGTTGGTTAGCATGGACCTCTTACTGGAGGGCGTGCGACAACAACTCAACTCACTCTTGCAATCTTCAAAGGATCCGCCTAATTTGAACAGCGTGGATGACCTTTAAATATATTTGATATATGTATGATGTAAATACTTGTGTAATGAATCTTCCATTGTGTTTTTGTGTCCGCAAAGATGAAAAATATCATTGGCAGTGTAATTCGCGAAGCTAATCTCGGGTGGGCGGGGTAGGTCATCTTTTTCTGGTTCTACTGTCTTTAATCGCATGATTACTTAAGCAAACTCTCAAATTGGGGTGTGTGGGCGTGCGCAATGACTTACAGAATGGTGGACATTGGTTTTGCAGTTATTACGGGTGCTTTGCGGGCTACTTTAAAATTCCAGTTGTTTACGTGCCACATGCATTCCATATTGACCAAAGAAACGAAATATGGAGTATAGCATGATGGTAATTCACTTGCATTGTTAACATGTTCAATCATCTTGCTGAGGATGAGAGAAATATTTATACAAGAATAAAACATTAACGAAAACATAACGAGTTTTCTATAAAACGCATTTCAGAAAAAAACACCAGTCGACTTCAACGTCAGATGAAGAAACTTGCGAAAAAGTAATACACAAGAAGTTGGATTTTAGCATTTTATTTCAATGTCTTTTTTCACTGTATCTTATAATCGAGTTACCAAGAGCACTTACACAAGTTTCAGGAGTTCAAAATGGGTCCCGCCCTTAACTATAGTCCACGTAGAATCGTTCCCTGAAGACTAACCTTAACCCAATGCTTGCAGCCCCCCATGGGCAGAGAAACGGCAGGAGGCAATACTGACCACGGCTCACTTCACAAAGTGATTACATCGTAACTGAATTGCTAAAAGCCCACCACATTGTAACCTAACTTAAGCACTTAATCAGTTCTACCAAGTGACATATGCGCAGTGTTTGTGAGCGATTTCGGGCGCTGACGGCTGTAGTCGTAATATAGGTCTCCAAACCCCACTCTAGAATAAAAAGTTTTTCCAGTATTCCAGAATTTCTGCAATTAGACGGTAAATCAACACCCGAAATCGCTCTCTATGTACTGTGCAAGGAGTGCGATAACTAAAGTACAAACTATGAAACGCCGAAGTGTATACCCCACATTGCTTTCCTACTTTGCTTTTCAACATTGGCCGGAGACAAACAAGCAGAAAACATTAGCGTGAGAACCTTAGTTACAAAAAAAAAAACAATCCTATAAGTCTGGTTCTAATACTGAGATCGCTGACGGTGAAAAGAAAAAGAGCTTCATTCCCAGCCTACCAGGTCTCACTATGACATCAACTGGGAGACTTGACTAGCGAGGAGACACATCCGACGCCGCCACTTTTCAATCGATAGTAATTGACCTCCAAGAAGTGACAAGAGTCTCCCCCTACAACAACTATGGCCTATTTCACGTACATGGGCTTGCCGGCTACGGGGCTTAGTCGGCTAAAATCGCTAATCAGTTACATGGTAACTTCCGCCGACTAGGCCCCGTAGTCGGCTAAACTGCGTTTGTGAAATCCACCACTGGCCTGTGGGAAGCCCTCGCACCATACCAGAACCCCGGTCACCATAGCACCTCAAAGGACCTCCTGGACCCCCGCCTGCTATCACGCACAGGGTTGTCCTTATCATCATATTAACCTTCCAATATTTGGTTTGATTAGTGACCAGATAATTAATACTTGTAACATACAGTTACGGCGCTGTCACGAAAATGGTGCAAATCAGGAAAAATCGAATGTGACGGCCATTTACTTCCGTAGTACTGCATGAATTGTTGTCCCATTCTATCTTTCAAGCAAAGTGCATGATCGGCTAATGGTTGAACAATCACAAGACATAGACGTATATTACCGAGGAAACACTTTGGTGGCAGAAACTGGCACAAAACCTGGCTTTTTGACAGAACCACGACGTTGTAACTTCATCAGAAAAAGTTTTAATTCTTTGCCAATAAATTCACTTATTTACTCGTATATTAAATATATCCAAATAGCTTTAGAAACTTTGAAGTGTACACTTTATACGTTAGAGATTTTTACCAATGTAAGAAATCGAGCATTGCGTTGATTGCGGCACAGTAAAGGGTTCTTAAGTTCACAATCATAAGCGGTGTCCTACAATGAGCCATCATAAGTCAGAATTATGTCATCACACTATGGAGACTTCTATGGAGGTTCTGGTGTAAGATTCAAACACAAGACAAGAGCACATATTCGACGGATCTAGGTACATCCGTTCCTTTAGCGCATTGCACTGAAACGGCAAAATATAAGTCATATCCTCCTGCCCTTCAAACTTTTTTGTTCTTTTGACGCACTTTATTTATTTTTTTTGCGAAGCATTTGTAACGTTTTTGACCTTTTTTTTCTTTCGTCTTTTTTCCCCTCGCAACGAAGCTGCAATGTTAATTAACATATCTCAATGATTGTATGTTATATCGACTGCATCTCTTTCCCTATGGCACACACCGTTCAACTATTCTATCATTTCTGCTTCCAGTCATGAATCGTCAGTAAACGTTCCACCCTATGAAGCAATAGTCTCAAGCGGCGCCAACCAAACAGCTGGTGTCAAGCACTCACAATATCCAAGTCCCACGATGCTCCTCTTATAGAGTAAAAACACCTCATCAACTAATGTACATGTCTTAAGATTCGTTTAGCGGAAAGGTCACATAGTGCACACCCTACTATCACCAGATGGCACAACTAGGCGGTAGAGATAGATGGCAAAAAAGAAATTAGTTTTCTCAAAGATTACCGGGATAATTCAACAAAAATCGTTTGACAAATCACAATGAAGCTTCCAATGCCCAGCGCAACGCCCCTAAAAACTTGCATATATGTATACATAACCCGCACATGATAAAAACCAATACATGACACATCCGTAAGCGGCGGTGGGCCCCAACCATTGTTTCAGAATACCTCACGTATTACTCACGCCTAGCCTGCGCAACTACAATAATTCAGTTCGTCGAGGCTTACACGAAAGACCCCACAACCTTCGAAATATATCCACACGTAGTATAAATATATCTACATTATAAACGTATATAGACCTAATGAAACACAACTAATTTCACGCGTTTAACGTCAATGAAAAAAGACCCAGAGAGCCAACCAGCAGCAAACTCAGTCCGCCACCAAGGTAGACGAGACTCTTAGCGGTAAAGAATCTCGACCTTTAGTTTCCTCTCCTCTTATCAACAGACACCCGGTGGCGTGCCAACACATCACGTGACGTCCAGAGTTGAATCCACGTAGTCGCATTTTCAGCAACTTCAGTACGATCAGTGACCTTATGGAACTCAGTGACGTCATCTCGATCAAAGTGACGTCATAGCAATCGTACCACCTCCACCGACCCCCACCCTCCATGCCTGGAGGACGTGATGAGCGAATGTCTGGCAGTCGAACAGAAACCTGTCTCCAGATTGTTTGTTTTCCTCGTTTAGAGTTTCTTGAACTCGGCCGCCATCGTCCGCCTCCGAGGGAGGTCCCCGAAGATCTCTCGGCTGTCTTCGTGAACACTCCGAGCCAAGGCCTTGATGCTGGCCGCCATATCGTCCGGATCTTGAGGCGGGATCTGGATAACACGGGGAATCAACATGACAAGTTACAGTTATAACGATGATCAAAATGACCTTCCCTAATTGAAGGGTATGAATTCTCCCAGAATCTTGATTATACATAAATGAATTCATGGATATAGTGAAGCGATTAATATATAAATCGTCCGACCAGTAGTGTACGACATACATGTACATGTAATTGGAAGAACAGGCTTCAAGTTGACCAACCAATTACGACCCCCATCCCCCGCCCCCCCCCCCCACAGCGTGGCGGCCAGCCTCACCTCGTCCATTTCCTCCTCCTCGAGCAGAGACCTCCTGGCGACAGGGGTACTGGAGCCCCAGACTGGCATGGAGATCGGCACGGACGCTGAGTATATCGACTTCGGCTTGTGACTTCGGACGTCGGGTTCACTGTCTACAGCCAAAACAGAGGGCAGATCTGTCAACAACGCCATCGCAATCAAGGTTATGACACTGGGTGCAACTTGTAAAAAAAAGTGGGGGGGGGGGGGGGGGCATGACCTTCTTGGTAGAAACGGCTCAAAATTATTGGAAGACATATTTAATGATTTATCCAAATAACAATGATGTCGAAATGATTACCTAGCCCCGTTACTTATCCTCCAATATTTAAAATCATCTTTGGCCTATTACGGGCTAGATCTCCTAACGTGCTATAAGAACTAGGCTTAAATATATTTGCTGCTTTACGAGTACCGGTAGATAACAAGTTGGATTTTCGCGATGATGTAAAATACATTAAAAAGTGGACTTATTTACTGATATTAAGCGATAATGAACATGAAACATCTTGACGAACTGTAAGGTCTGATATTACATAAATGCATTTCATTTTGCGAACGATGAAGATAGGTCTTTATTTCGTTGTTACTACATACAGATACGTACCATCAGTATCTTCTAGTTCATCGTCTGAGTTGTAGAAAGGCCGGTTGGAATCGTCATTGAATGCCGATTCGAAATCCAAATCGCCTGAAATCACGAAATTTGCATATTAAGCATCTGGTACAAAGTATCTGTACAAGTACCAATTCAAATTTAAAACAACAATTAATGCAAATCAATGGAAGCCCTGCCCAACACATTGCACAAGCGTAAAACACAAATCACAAAACATTTATATAGCATTGATATACATAACAATTTGTGTTGAATACCAGGGGCATAATGGCTCCTGAGAAGTTCGCGCACCACCCCTCCCCGCGCCACACTCCCACTTGCATGGGTATCAGACAGATGCGCTTAACGGAAGAATACAATGTCGGGTCAAAGTTTCAGGCCATTTTGATCCATATGAGGACTAACTTGGACCAAGAACCCTGTCCGGGACAACGAAATGGGTTGGAAAAAACATGCCCCAGACATATACACGTGCCACAACCTATAGATCTGTGGCTCAGCCTGGTTATCCACTGAGCCAGGGAGGCCCCCACCTTATCAGGGTTCATACAGGCAAGGTTCCATCAGATTCAAGCCTTTTTAAGGCAAGCACTAGAAGAATTCAAGGACTTTTCAAGGAAAATGTTTACCTTCTCTGGTCTACTTCAAGCATACAAATTGCAAAACTTGGGACTAGGTTTTATGCATACAATCTTTGATATGCGGAAATAAAGAATGACAACAATAAGGCAGTGTCCACGTTTATTTATTACCAACCAACAGCATTTATTGGAGTTAATCACTACTTTTATTAATTGCCAGTGCCCGGTCCAGTTTGAAATCAAGCACTTTTCATTGTAACTGCCCTATTCTCAAGCAAATGCAAGTACACTGGATCGACCTCAAGGCCCATGTCTCTTTTTATGACCTTTTCCAAGCATCAGTCAAAATTCAAGCCCTTTTCAAGCCTGTGCGCACCCTGCTTATGCACAGCACTGGTCCACAGTCACCTACCGTCCGCGTCGTTCCCTCTTCGGTCGTCCCGCGGAAGTCTCGGGGGCTTGGCGTAAGTCTTGGAGGCTTCCATGCGCTCCGACAGAGACTGGAACGTCCGCTTGGCGCTGGGCTGGGGCTCAAAGCGCTTGGACTGAGTCACCCGCCGTCCGGACTGAACCACTTTGGGGGACATGGAACCATCCTCTGCAACACGACCCACAAACACACCCGCGTCAAAATAACACGACCCACAAACACACCCGCGTCAAAATAACAGGTAGCACATTCTCGCGTGTTTGACTGGCACGAAAACAGGAAACTACAGTACGGTACTTCCAGGCGTATAAGTCCCGTCGCTATTTTCTCGCCGGCGCCTCGCATGACAGACAAGTACATGTAGTCAAGATGTTTTAAGACGGCTTATACTCCAGTGAGACTTAGATGCTGGCAATGACGGTAACTTCACTAAAGTACAGCCCCACGTCCTACCCCTCTAAATTAGTTCCCCCCTGTCAGTCCCACGCCCTACCCCTCTAAAGTGGTTCCCCCCAGTCAGTCCCACGCCCTACCCCTCTAAAGTGGTTCCCCCCAGTCAGTCCCACGCCCTACCCTTCTAAATTAGTTCCTCCCACTCAGTCCCACGCCCTACCCCTCTAAAGTGGTTCCTCCCAGTCAGTCCCACGTCCTACCCCTCTAGAGTAGTTCCCCCCAGTCAGTCCCACGCCCTACCCCTCTAAAATGGTTCCCCCCAGTCAGTCCCACGCCCTACCTCTCTAAATTAGTTCCCCCCACTCAGTCCCACGCCCTACCCCTCTAAAGTGGTTCCCCCCAGTCAGTCCCACGTCCTACCCCTCTAGAGTAGTTCCCCCCAGTCAGTCCCACGCCCTACCCCTCTAAAGTGGTTCCCCCCAGTCAGTCCCACGTCCTACCCCTCTAGAGTAGTTCCCCCCAGTCAGTCCCACGCCCTACCCCTCTAAAGTGGTTCCCCCCAGTCAGTCCCACGCCCTACCCTTCTAAATTAGTTCCTCCCACTCAGTCCCACGCCCTACCCCTCTAAAGTGGTTCCCCCCAGTCAGTCCCACGTCCTACCCCTCTAGAGTAGTTCCCCCCAGTCAGTCCCACGCCCTACCCCTCTAAAATGGTTCCCCCCAGTCAGTCCCACGCCCTACCTCTCTAAATTAGTTCCCCCCACTCAGTCCCACGCCCTACCCCTCTAAAGTGGTTCCCCCCAGTCAGTCCCACGTCCTACCCCTCTAGAGTAGTTCCCCCCAGTCAGTCCCACGCCCTACCCCTCTAAAGTGGTTCCCCCCAGTCAGTCCCACGTCCTACCCCTCTAGAGTAGTTCCCCCCAGTCAGACTAGCACCTCCTGTGAGGCTTATCTTTGTTGGAAGGAGCCCCAAACTGCATATTTAATCCCTTATACTGACATGTAACTATCAACGTGCGTTTAATGTGAATACATAGGATTTCTTAAAATTGACATATCACAATTTTCTTATCCCTTAGCATTAAGAAGTTATTTATTTATCTATTCGGTTAATTACACATTACAACAAACAGAAACTTCATAAGGTCTACTGAGTATTTGATCTATGAAACAATCCGCTGTCAAACTATGCGAATAAATGTGCACAGTCCCAACCATCGTCACAGAACAGTGCAGCTGGTTAAGTATGCACACCAGAGAGAGACCAATCAATGAAACACAGGATCCGCCATTGACATGACGCGCGGCGACTAAAGTAGCTAAAGTACTTACCATCGTCCTGCGACAGAGGAGACGGAGGACTCTCGTTCATAGCGTCTGTCAGCGAGGTCGTCACGGCGTCCTGTTCTGAGGCCAACACCAGGCTGATCATAGCGTTCTTCTCTCGCCTCGCCTTGCTTTGTAGCTCCGCATACGCAGACCTCTGCTTTTCTTCGTACCGCCTGCATAAACAGATACACATAGGTTAGAAAACACAGCAGTACAAGAGGAAATAATGGCGTGATCCATAAATATATCGCGCTAAGTCTTGTTCAGCTCCAAGGGTTCTCTACGGGTACTTTCGTAAGTAGCTGACGTGGCTGGTGCTATTTAGGGCATTGTAGTGACAAAACATTGACCCCAAAGAGCATCTATGTGTACCTACTAAGAAGGTATTTTTTTCCCTTGAGTTACTCAAAGTGGCACTTCACTAAGACAGTAAGTCAATCTGTGGCCCATTGCCAGCTATTCAACATTAGTTAATGGCACGGTCAGGACGCCATACCTGATCCTTTCCTCCATGGCTGATTCCTCTTCAATGAGGAATTCGTTCAACTGTTGCTGTACCTTTGTCAGAGACTTCTGTAGAGATTCATATTTACCGGACTGAACACCTAAAATGACAACACAACAAAGATATAAAACATATCGTTAAAATAAACAATCAGTACCAAATCAAATCTTTCCTACAAAGTACGGCCCAAATTTACTATTCCAAAGCCAGAATCAGTTCAGTTTCATGTTCCAGAGCATTTCTCAGTAAAAACAAATTATATAAATAATGCACAAAAAAAAGAGAGTACACTAATTGCAATATATTGTTACGCCCCTATCAATTGTATTGCCATCATAACAAAATCTGTCCAAATGTGTTAAAATTAATACTCTTGAAATTTAGTAACTTCTTTACCACTTTGTTATGTATTTTTTAAACCTTTTCATAGAGAAGATCGTTCAAGATCTATAAATCGAATAGGTAAATCATTTGTCGGAGTGGTACTTGCAATATTACCTAGTGTACGGATGGGATGGTTGTCACTTTTATGGAATAGGGTAAATCAGCTGTGAAAGTGGTACCTGTGGTATTACCTAGTGTACGGATGGGATGGTTGTCGTTTTTAGTCTCCAGGACGATTCTATATAGCTGTGAGTAATTTCTGGATTTTACCAAGGTGTCAATACTTTTGGGATCACCCTGAAAGTATGATTGTTACAGATAAAGGTTAAGTTACAAATCCAATTGTATGCAGAAAGTCATGAAAAAAAAAACTCAATGAATCAGAAGATAGCTTCTTAAAAGCAAAAAAGACATCTATACACATGTTCACTTATAGCTGCCAAACATACCAACAGTTACCGGTAAATAGCACAGAAAATAATTTCTGAAATATAGTGAAAGTTAACAAAATCTATACATATATGCTTTAGGGTTTGCATGTATTTTAAATCACACTTTAACCCCCTGGTAAAACAAATCAAGAGCATGGGACAACAAAGTAGTCGAGAAGTTACATGCAAAACATTAGAACCATGCTAAAAGGGAAATACCTGGTAGCCAAAAGGTGGATGATTTACTTTAAATTACTTACTTTGAGATTGCTGTTAACAAGCACCTTGCCGCTTCCCTGGACCGCGTGTGTAGCATGGGTCTCTGTTTCACAGTTCATGCACTTAAACACCATCCAGCCACATGCCAAGTGACTCTTCACAAGACATTTGTGTTCCTGCAAAGGGGAACGCACACCATGTTTGTATCACAATTCATAAATATATAATGTATACACCTGTATACATGGCAGAATTGATAGGTTGTAGTCCTATGTCTAATATTGCTTCAGGTTTGATATGCTTGAGCAAATCTGCTAAACAGGCAGTGAAATAAATACAAATAATGTAGAATTGAAGAACATAGTAAATGGTCATGTGAAAGACTTGGGGAGAATACCACCCCATTTGTACCTAGATGTTCAACCAGGGGCACAAATTCCTTATAGAACACAATCCTCGTCCATGTATACATGTTACGCACCTTGGGTACTAAATACAACAAATGCGCAGTTAAAAATTCTGAATGTACAGGTACATAGTAGATAATACTTACAAATCGCACACCCTCTAAATTCAACTGAACTTCTGAAAGATTCAACTTGAAAAAGGATTCAGCCACTTCAACCCCAATTCCTGAAAGAAAAAAAACAATACCATTCATTAAATAAAATAGCAACTCTCCAGAGTAGCTTGACGTGATGGAGAGTTAATCCATGGCTTTCAAAATCTATTACAGAAACTTCCTGGACATACTGACTGACTGTATTAACAGTAACTGCATATATTATTTAAAACTACCGGTAAAAGGCAAATAAAGGAAACAATGTCTGTATTTTGATAATAGTTTGATAGTACACACACATATTGATGAAAAATAAAGCCATTTAGTTCAAAAAATATTTTAACTTTTTGCTGTAGGAGATTAGTCCAGGAATATAAAGTGCTTTCACAATTTTATTTTCACTTGGTAAATTTATTTTTCCTTGCATGTAGATATGCAAAAAGTCATTGCATATTATAAGAAAACCACAGCCTACCCAATGCAGCAATTTCAACTGGGATGAATTCTTCTGATTTAGTGTGAATCATCACATTCAAACAGCCGCATGTGAACTTTCCCATCTTGTTTGTATGGCTGAAATGATAAGGGACAATCATACACAAATTCAATAATCTTACATCTTACAATAACTCTACTCACTCTTGAATGTCAGATATTAACATCTTGATATCAACCTTTTCTCTTTTACTTCATTGGAGATGAAGACTATATTTATTCATAAGCCTAAAAGATTTTAAATGTTTCTTACTGGAAAATTGCTGTATAAGCAACTTTAACTCTTTAAGCTATAAATATATATTCTCATATTCATTAGGGGTTTATCTGTTCATGTAATAAAAATGCCCACAGTTTAAAGATATACAGTGGTCCCTGCATTATACAATTAATGTTCTCCTAGGCTAAACAGACAATTTGATAGAGAGAATCATATAATAGAAGGAAGCCCTCATATATGCTAAACAGGTCAAATATCCACATGTCTAGCTTCCTTCTCACCCTTATTGATGACATCAGGAATTTCAACGATTGTCTGAATCAGCATTTTAATACTCAAATGATGATGCAATGCTGATAACTTAGCTTGCACCCTCCAGGCATAGTTGATTTAATTACTTCATTTATGCGAAAGGTAGAGGTTATCCATCTGTAGTGTGCTTATTTGTTTAAATCTAGGTTATATTGGAAAAGTCAAATATATTGATTGGCTGAGAGACAAAAGGTTGAATGCAACTTCATATGTAGATGTTGATGCAAGTGTCCCCAGGCAAGCCCGCTTTTCTAGGTCCACAACAGTGTCAATGTATTAAAATCCTTAGACCTTAGTAGGGAATCAACTGTGGCTTTTATTATAATGTGGGCGCGTACAATCAAAATATGATTTCTCTGATATAAGCCATCAGGTATTGGATTTACTTGATACTAAATTGATATCAAATTCACTATTGATGAATTAAGAGATACCTATATGATTAACCTCTTCAGGCCGGGACCCCAAAATTTCTGGGTTCAGCTAGGCACTGTAATAATCCAGCCTTCAGGAATTCAGGCTTGAAGAGGTTAAATGGGTTTAGTGATAAAACGATACATATTTAACTATATCACCCTTCAGAGATATATACATAATATCATTCAGTGATGTCATAGTAAACAGTGAGTTGCACCATTCAACTGATCTGCTGTTTCAAAATCAAAGTGCAGTCAAGTAATATTTGCTTATATTTGTATTGCAAGTATCTCAGAAAATGTGAGTTGAAATGCATAACTGATAACTTACTCTTATTTAAGTTATTATGCCCAGACTTGACAAAAAAAGACATTTGAATTGGTTAATCCATTGGGAAAATAAGCTTACCAAGCTAGTTATTAGTTTAAGTCAGGAAAGGCATAGCTAATGCAATTGATAAATTTATGATCTGATGATGCAACACTGCCACTGTGTTACAGTATGTAAGTAAAGTAGGCTAAAGACTAAAGTCAAGTGACTTTGAAGTGTACAGCACCTGGACTCACCATTGGCATTGGATAGTAGATTTACTTGGATAGACTTAGGATCTTTGGCATCAATCTACTGTTCCAACTGGATTATCTGATTATATCGCGCCTTGAAATATTAAAAAACTAAGGACTAAGCGTATTTGGGTTCTCCTACTATCAAATCAGCTGATCGCAGTCCAGTATCTCTCCACCACAAGCGGTCTGATGTGCCGAGAAACTAGGTCAGCAGTTTGATAGGAAATTTCCAACGTTTGTAGTTCGAAAAACTCAATGAAAAATTAAGGATCCAAACCAAATAATGGCATCAGACCTCAGATTATTTATATGCTCACCTGTTTATCACAAAAATGATGATGTTCACAGTTAAATTAGGCTTGCAATCAGTTAATATTTTCTCCACTTCTTTCGCTGCTTTCGTCGCTTTATCGTCGAGCCCGGAGTACAATGATCAAACAGAGTCAGTTTAGTTTCGAAATGAACATTTCTTGGTCTTTTTATTCTTTGCACCAAGTTTAATTTTCAACGCAATGTTAAAGCATCATCGGATAATCATCTTCTACTTAATTTTAACATATAGTTTATTTATTTAGGATATAATATTTAAAGGTCGATATGTCTACTAAACGAAATATCGGTCAGTACCAACTCCGCACGCTCAAAGTTCGTCTGCTGGGACATCGGTTGGGCTGCCCTTCGATGACGATGCTTTTAGTCAGGAAAAAGTCAAAAGGAAACGATCATGTTATTGTGTATGCGCTACATTATGTGATGTTTTCTTTATACATAGATCTACCAAGAAGTTAGTTGTTTTCTTAATTTTTATTGATTAATTTCTCAGGCTTAGACTGGGGTCAATTAAAATCGGCTTCCTTTGTCCTGTGCTCGGCCAAAGCCTTGCACGATTGCGGTATGACGGGTGCAATTTTTTACTTCTCACGGCCCTGTTGCTGTTACGTAACAGTTCCCGTCTATCTCCCGGCAGACGGAGCTCGTTTTTCCCTTGGACCACCTAGCACGCGTAACGCCCTCTGCCGGGAGATGACGAGAACTGTGACGTAACAGCAACAGGGCCGTGAGGAGAAATTTGCAAGTACGAAAAGTGATCACATTTGTGTGTATTCAATCACTTTGCCGACGGAACTATAAAGGTATGAAGAACAACTTGACACATCGATAAGGACCGTTTATCTGTCTACTTTTCTGTAGTCGCCTCCGGCCCGCTCCCTAGAGCGGATAAGCCAAGGGCAAGGAGGGGCATGCAACAGCCTGAACAGCAACAGGTACAGGGTCAGGGCTATAAAAAAGTCAAAACGGAAACTCTCCGGACATCGCAATTTGCGAATTATTTGTTTACACTACGAGTTGAGGACGAAATCTGTGCATATTCCTTACCTATGAACTGGGGCCTGTCTGAACAATTGTTTATCCGATCTGCAGTTCGATTCCTATACTCACATACATGACCTGCCATGCTATTTAATAGAGCAGACGATGTTGTTTTTATCGTTCTCTTGTCACACTCTCTGCCTTCGACTCACTCCGCTAGGGCTCCATTATATCTCTGTTGTCGCCTACGTCCTCAATGCATTTTCACACTCGCTCGCCAGGGCGGCGCTGCGCATATAGATAGGAAAATTGCGTCGCGCATTTCTACAAATCAGTGCTGGGACCCAGCTTAAGCCTAATAACGCATGAAATCAGGTGGTGAAAAGAAAGAGTTCCGTCACAATTATAACTTTTCGAGAGGGTACAAGATCCCTTTTGCTGTATTAAATATGCAAAGCTCGTTATTTTTATGTTTGATTGTTGAAAACTATAATGTTGCAGAAAATTACAGCTGATTTGACCGTTTTTCAAGAATCTTGAAATTTGCCCCCGGCCGACAGCAGCGGTAAAAGCGGAGCTTGCGTAGCGCCACCGTGCGGGGAGCTTGCTCTTGTCAGTCGCGCAAATGTAAAGGTCATCCAACTGCCACCTGATTGGTTCAAAATCTAGGTCAGGTTGGCAAAGTCCATCGCGTCATTTGACGAGGGTACCGAGGTTAAATGCAATGGTCAGGGGGTAGTGGATCTGCTGTACCCACTTTTGCAGGAGGCGTTTGCTTTCGGGCAATAAGTACAAATTTACCCTCAATTGATACTGAACTGATTTCAAGTTCACTCTGGGTCACTTTAGGTATGCGTCAATGCTTAGAAACAGAGTTAATGATAAAACACTACAAAGGAATTCAAACCTACGACCCCTTACAAAGATGTAAATGGTATCGCCCAGTGACGTCACAGTAAACAGTACGCCATCAAGCCGATCGGCTGCTTCGAAGTGCAGCAAAGCCACATTTGCTTATCGTTTATTTGCAAGTGTCTCAGGAAACGCGAGTTGACATACACTTATTAGGCCCCGATTTGAAGATCACACAGAAAGTATTTTTTCCTTCGAATCAGTGAATATTTTCTCGTAAACGGGAAATATCGTTGTCCGGGGAGATTCCGTTGCGAGTCCTACCAGTGATTGCGCAGTTAGTCCTACCAGTGATTGCGCAGGTAGTCCTACCAGTGATTGCGCAGGTAGTCCTACCAGTGATTGCGCAGCTGAACATGATGACCATATCTCCGATACGGTGGCATTATTTAGCGCCATATGATCATATCCCCCGTTAGCAGGCTACTGGGTGTATGCCCGCTTGGGCCGCTGGATGTTTCGGCCGCTGGACATTTCGGCCGCCAGGGAGGGGTAGAGGGTACGGGGCCGGGTGGGGGAGGGGGCGGGGGTTGCGTTGGTGCCGGGGGTACGGTGTGGGGGGTTTGGTGGTCATGTTTGAAGGGGTGGAGGCATGCCCAGGTCGCATGGGGATTACGATAGACGCCGACTGGGTGTTAATCACTGAGCCGCTGGGCATTGAGATGGCGTTTATTATCATCCATTGTACTTGCTCCGAGAGATTGGTACTTGTTTGATCATCGTACAGTGAATGGAAGTAAAGTTATGCACAAACTTAGTAGAGAGTACTTAGTGTCATTTACGCCGTTAAGAAAGCATCATCCCACTACTGTTTATGTGAAACACACTCTCGTCTGTCAAAATGCTTTGATTTCTAGAGTTGACATAATCATCAGTCATCGATTATGGTCGATTTCTGCACGATTTCGCAAAACAGCGCGAAAGCTAAGCCCTGCTTTCAGACAACAAATTACCCAGCATGCAACGCGAATTCAAGACGCTTTGGACAAGAAGGCAAGATGGCGAGCAGCTCAGGGACAGGGGCCTCATTCATAGGCTTTGCGCTCCTATGCGCTCCATATCTCGGGGCTAATCAAAGTTTGCCTGTACACTTCAAATATGTCTTAACATCAAGTCACCTCTTTCCAGTTCATTCCTGCAGCCATTTGCCCACAATCTATTCATGAACATAGCCTACTTTTGACTAAATATGTAAAATAGTAATCCTTAACCATTTACCATGATTTTTATGCTACAACACTCTGTAACAAATGGTCTTTCTTTTCCGCCATTAATCGTTTAGGAACTCTCTAAATTAAGGGAGAAAATCCCCACTGTCCTGTGACACGATCTTTTCCAAAATGGCCGCGCAGACGATGACAACAATCGAAATGTCGGTCTTGTTTAGGCGCGAATAACTCGCCACAAAGTAAATACAAAAATCTAACTTTATTTATTATATTACTTTATTATATGCTACTGCCCCCAGTGGGGGGGTGGGGGGGGGACCAAAACGATACCATAAAAAGGGCCATTCACGGTCAAAAAGGGGGGAAACGCGGCGTCCGACCTATTCATCTGCATGTATACATCATGTTTTTCTTTTGCAGCTGAGTGTACTCAACATGTGGAAAGTCTTCTGTAGCTTGTCAACATGGAGGGCAGTCGATCTCACCTCCTGCCGGGGAAATCTCTTCACAAGAATTCCTCAACGCGATTGGTTGCTAGGCCATAAACAATGGTCTAGAACAAATCTATGTCACTATCGAGAATATTGTGTTGTTCCTCCGGGCCAGAGGTCTGTTTTGTACGCTGACGTCCCGAGCCATGACACCGTATTCCGTGTGGCCTACTACGATATGGGTCCACAGAGTGGAGGTCCCGTTATACTGGGTTATCACGGTGCTCCGGGTGGCTTCGACGACTTCAACAAAGTAGCCGGCATTTTGTGCGAAGCTGGAGCAAGAGTTGTTATTCCATGCATACCAGGTAAAACAAATCATTGTCGACCTACTTATCGGTGGTTTCTGTATTGTATAGATTTTAGACACAGGTGCGACGGTGGAGTTGCAAAATTAAATATTTTCTTATATAGTCCATATGACAATTTTGATGCGTCCGGTCTGAGCGATATGTCTTCGATAGTTTAGTAGGGTCCCAGCAAACAAGTTAACGTCATGACAACGTTTTTTTTGGTTTTGGTTTTGGCTGAGATAACGTGAAAATGTATGGGTTTTTTTTACGTTGCCCAAACGTTTTCAGATAACGTTATCTGACATTCAGTCCAGTATTAAAATTGTGCCTTCTGTGAAAAACAACTGCATATATGATGAATTAATCAGAAACATGATTGCCAAATACAATCAATTACATATTGTTTTCATGAGGTCTAATTTTTTAGGTAACCTTGTCCTTGTTGGGAAAACGTCCACTCTCGACTTCTCACAATTTTGTATTTATGACAACTGCCACACGCAGCCAAGTTTTATTAGTCACTACACATGGCAAAGGCTAGATAAAGGCTGGAAATATTAATTCAATGTTTCCGACGAACGTTGTAGCAACGTTGTCCTGATGTTAACTTTGAGATGACGTAATTACAACAAAAAACCAATGTGTGCTAACGTTGTGTGTTAGCTGGGGTAGGATGGTATATTAAACCGTTACCAGTTTTGTGGCAATTTGGTCCTTGGCATTCAGTTAAGACCTAACCAAGAACGGTTTGAGGGGTTTTGTAGTTTTTATTATGTGACCATTAAGCTACCTGCGATGTTATCCCACAGGTAATACCCTAACACAACCTGTTGGTAAGACAACTTACGATCATACCACAAACGCTCGAGCTACATTCATCCTAGATTTCATGGACGCCCTCAATTTGGACTAGTAAGTATTGAACGTTTTTGTCTTCTTTTCTTAAATGTTTTGATCAGTTTAAGTAGGAGACGCCTTAATCAGCAGGGTGGGAGGAGGAAGGGTCCATCTTCCATTTTAGTCCACGAATTATTATCGAAGTCAGAAATGGTAGGGGTGAGTAATACGTGAGCTATGTTGAAACAATTGCCGGTTCGCTCTTACATGGGACGAACCACCAGAAGAAGCGGCTATTTTCAAGGTTGTTATGCAGAAGTCGCATTGTGATCTGATGCACCCTAAAAGCGGCCCCTTTTCGTCTCCATGCATTTAGATATTTTGAATAGTCTGAATAAGAAATGCCTCCAGATGACGAGCTAATCCACATGCAGTTCTGTGAAGTACCATGCATTACCGTCCGCATCCAGTGTGGGTTTTGGATAACGCTATCGCCACAGTGCGGCAATAAGATACCGTCTATCGCAGGCGGGAATACTATCTTTTACTAAATTCAGTTTTGTTCAGCACCACTTAGGAATCGATGCCATCACGATCCCGCGTTAAGCAATGTTTATGTCGACACCTTTCGTCAAAAACATGCATAAACTCTATGTCAAAAAACCCTTAAAAAGTTCAAATCGTAAATTCGCTCGGTTGAAATGCGCTCATCGTGTTTATGTTTACAGCGTTGACGTTATGATGTCTCACAGCGTTGGTGTCTGCCCCTCCCTGTCCGCCGCGGTCACCACTGATCGGGTCAAGAGCCTGGCTATGTTCAACCACCCCGGCTACACACCTGTCAGGTAATTAAGGAGGTTCCCGGCATCACTGTGGCGCCATCTGGTGAACTATGCCGCTGCGATCTGGCGATAAGCTGGTACCGCCGCTCATACTCGTACTTGCTAAGTGAGCGAGCGAGTGAAGTTGTGCCAAGGAACCAGGCTAATCTGGCGAATGCTGTATTGCCCGCAGCGCGTCATCGTTTATTTCTTGTTTATATAACAAAGTCGCGAAACTGATGCGCTGTAAAGGGAAATTGATAGACACACGCAAGTCCAAGCAAACTAAAGAACTTATTGGGATGTATAAATATATCTTTGAATGAACTGACAATAGAAACAAGCCGGCAAATTACATAGCGTTGACCACACAGGCACAGTAAATCAGTGGGAGAGGCGAGACGGGTGGGGTGGGGGGGGGGGGTGTAGGGATCCCCCACATCGTCGTAGGCCTATATGCTTACACGTTTGGTTGCTTAAATGTTTTCATGTAAATTTGATAACACCAAGTATTTTATTCAATCTTGTGAGTACTTGTCGTGTCTCTAGTTCAGCATGTTACCCAATACGACCCTCAGAATTACGGGCACAATGTCCATGTTCAGAGTCATTTTTCGAAAAAACGAGGTAGAAGACCCATATATTTTTTTCTCTTATTTGAACAAACATGGAGCAAGCTTGTTACAGACAAATTTTTATTAACTTTGTCTGAGCCGTTTTTTTTCTGTTGAATATTTCCTGTCGAAATTCCAAAATTCTCCATTGACAGCCATTATAAAATTAGATGTGACCCCCTACCTATTCAACGTCATTTTGACAGAAAAGTAGGTAGAAGACATATCTTTTTTATGTGATTTTATCGTTTTGGATACACATTACTATCAGTTGAAAAAATGTCAAGAAGTTTGTCTGAAAAAAATGTAATCTATGCATCTACCTTAAGTGCCAATCAACAATTGAAAATATTAAATCTTACGCAGAGAAGAGAGAGGGGTGGGGGGTCCGCTTCAGATAAAAACTGAGGTCATACCCAAAGACATGGGGGAACAGTGAACCCCTAGTGCCTGGAGGCAAGGGTTCCACGTGACCAGAACTTAGGTCGCATACAGTTACCATTAAAAAAGAGTATCCTCGCTCAAAAGTGTGTGTGTGTAGGGGGGGGGGGGGTAGAGGGGCTTCTAACTTCCTGGCTTCCTCCCCGTCTGGTTCTACGTCTGTGTCTGTATGTGTATGATGTAAAATTTGATGCGCACTTTCAGGATTTTTACCGTTAATCCCTTATTTCTTGTTTCCAGAGGTCTCCGTCCGTTTATGTTGACACTCCTAGTCTGCAAACTGCTGAATTTTTCTTTTTTGAAGAAAGCGACTAAGATTCCATTAAAATACGTTGTCAACCAGAAAGGCAAGTCATAACCATGTCAAACAGCTGGTTGCAAGGCGATTTTGATACCCAATATATCTGTTTTCTGTCCAGGTATTTACATGTTTTCTTGAATTCCATTGTTTTTCCTTAGATAGCGTACATGGTGTGCCATATGGGTCTATTGTAATTGCCAAGTTAGAGCTTCAGGCGCCAGGTTCTTCTCACTACATGCATGGTGGCTGGATAAGAGAATGGCTTCAAATCATAATTCTCTGTCGAAAAGTGACTAGGGTCGTGTTCAGACAGAGTATAAGCTGAGTATCTTACGTTTATTATTTTTACAACCGGCAATTCAGTAGATCATTTATAGCTACCTGGTTTCATGGACTTTTGGTACGCGATGACCTCTGACGATAAATGTCTCGGGTGCATCATCGATCGCCGTGACTACTGTCTCTTACTAGCATTCATGTACTGCCATGCGCAATGCTGTATTTATATCGTATTACCTTTGCTTCCATTTACTTGTTACTCGGCGCAGGTTTGCGAGTAGATGACGTCGATGTTCTCTATGGAGTGATGGATGTAGCAGGTGGCATCAACTTCAAACAGGTGATTTATGCTGCGTGTATAGCTGTTGTTATAAATACAAAATGGTGAGGAGTGGACGTTTTCACAACGTTAAGACAACGTTACCTGAAAACAGAATGTAATTTATTGTATTTGACAATCATACTTCTAATTAATTCATCATATACGCATTTGTTTCTCACAGAAGGCAAAGATATTACACAAAGATATTAGTACACCAAGATCTTGGTGTACTAATATCTTTGCAGAAGGCACAATTTAATACTGGACCGAATGTCTGACAACGTTATTGATCTTAAAAACGTTCGAGCAACGTAAAAAAAAACATACATTTTCACGTGATCACAGCGTTATCGCGACCAAAAATAATGTTGTGCCAGGCTGTCATGGCGTTAACCTGTTTCAGGGTTCCCACAGGAAACACAAAAACGAATTCCTTGATTTTTTTCCTGATTTTTCCCTGAGCCATTGAAAGTTTCCCTGAGTAACTAAAAAACATATGGCCTTCACCCGCCCCTTGTAGCCGCACAGACCAAATAATAGCCCTTAGTTGTTGGGCAGCACTGTCATACAATTCTGGTGGGGTGGGGGGTGGGTTCTGCGGATGGCCCTTGATGCCTGAGGGAACGGACATTTATGTTAAATAAGATACGCCACTATAGAACGGATATTTGAAAACTTGCGACGGGAGTGGGGGGGGGGGCGCTCAAAATGATATGCATTCATAGAGCAGGGGCTTGCCGCGAACAAATACCCCTACCCAGTGGATTTCGGCTGTAAAACGCCCCAACTGAGCAAATATTTTGGCGGCAAAACATCTACTGAGCGGATTTTGGCGGTAAAATGCTCCGCCCGCGCGCGTTAATTTTTGGGGGGCAAAAAAGCTCGATCCGGCGAATTTTGGCGGTAAAGCGGCGGTAAAGCGCCCCGACCGAGCCGATTTTGGCGGTAAAACGTCAACGTAGATTCTTAGAGTATGAACTGCATAAATTATAGCAAGAGAACTTATGTCATACATGGCGCCATTGCATAAGACAGTATACAAGATCATACCCATAATCATTTACATATTAGAATATAATTAACCATTTACATGTTAGAATATTAATAACCATTTACATATTAGAATATTAATAACCATTTACATATTATGATATTAATAACCATGTAATGCAGGGAGTTTTTAATCTTTCAGATATTGGTAATGGGAACTGTTACCAAAAAGTGATCAAGGCTTCTGAAATTCCCTGATTTTTCCCTGATTCTGCCTTGAAAATCAAATTCCCTGATTTTTCCCTGCAGGGAATTTTTTTCACCATTTTCCCTGTTTTCCCTGACCTGTGGGAACCCTGTGTTTGCTGGGTGGGTCCTTTTATAGTTCTTTCAAGGACTGCGTTGCGAGAGGCGGACGTCTTGCTGTGGGGGCCGGGCCCCCGCTCATACGTACATCACTCTCTGTTGATTGACAGGTGAGAGAGAACGCCGAGAAACTATGTGCCAAAGATATACCCATGTTATCCGCTGTGACGCAGAACGACAAGCTTGTTGAGATGGACATCCCGCTGGAGTTTGTTCGGGTCTGCGGCATCCAAGAAGATTCATTCACCTACGTAGACGGAAACAAGGCCGTCGTACAGGGACCCAGTCTTGGTGAGGTTCATTGGGTTGCAATCGCTGCGGTTTTTGTTGTTGCAGTGTTAGGGACCGCAGCAGAACCCTTGAACATGGACCTAATCTGGTTGAAGAATTTCATCATTTTATTATTATGATAATCTATTGAATTATTATAAGTTAAAGACTCTCACACCAAATGCACTAATCGGACAAAGAAAAATGCCTTTCACCAAGTACCTTTTATTTTTTGCACATGGTGCATTTGTATGCAATGATGCCTTAAATATATCATTTCCATTTAGAAATAGTTTAAATCTTTCTCCAGGGAAACATTGCTGCCACAACTCTCTAAACTGTACCTTCTCTCTGTTTGCAGACACCCCCAGGCGGCGGCGTATGCTCATCTTTGCACGCGGTGGCCACTTCGTTCAAAACGCTCATGCCGATATGTTGGCAAAATGTACCCTAGACCTCGTTGACTTTGTCAAATCGTAATGTCGATTGGGGATCCTTGTAGTTGGAATTTTTTATATCATTTAGCTTCAGCTGCGTCTGTTTCTGCAGGGCATAATCGATACTTTTACATTTCGAGTTACATTTTTGCATCGAATCATGTGACTCATCTACCTTAAGATTTTACATAATATCATGATACTTGTCCACAAATTTGTCGTCACTTGCCTTGTATATTCACATAAGTTGTGCTGCTGCGCTATAGTAGCGAGGTCAAAGGATTTCGCTTACCTTCTGCTAACATGGGCGATAGGCAGTATGAAACAATTCCTCTTATGCACTTCATGTGTAGGTTATGAGATTAATCTCTGCACATTTTGACTCACAGATGTTTTTTCCTTTCAATTCTATAAAATCCTGCTGCAAGAATCGACTGTTGACCGAGATATATATATCAAAATAAATTACATTTTTAACTTTGCGTGTGCGCCGGTTCGGCCATTTTGCAAATCGGTGTCACATGGCCTCTCATACAAATGGTGTTTTCTTCCTCCGTAGGGAGAGTTCCCAAACTATCAATGGCGCAAATGAAAGCCCAGGCTTTAGAGCCAAATTGATGCAAAAATCTGAATAATTCGTCCAGTATTTCTCTGTTTAAATTGAAGTCTAAAATTGGTGTTTTTCACCGTGGTAGTGTGCATTTATTTCAATGGGAATCATCGGGAATCATAGTACATTACTTAGAGGAATGTCTATTTATATCAAACAAACTGAGATTGTCCCCATAGAGTGGAGCGCAAAGCAGCGCAAGCGGCTTGAATGAGGCCCCAGTCCCTGAGCTGGTGGCCATCTTGCCTTCTTGTCCAAATGAGCCTCCAATTCGCGTTGCATGCTGGGTAATTTCTGTGAAAATGCAGGGATGAGTTTTCGCGCGTTGTTGTGAACTCGAGCAAAAATCGGCCGTAATCGATGCCTGATGATTATGTCAACTCTAGAAATCCAAGCATTTTGATGACCGATAGTGTGTTTCACATAAATAGTGTCGCGTGACGATGTTATCTTTACCTCTAACTGCGTAATGGTGGGAGGTTGTTAACCGAGGTATAGTTTCATGTCAGTTTGTGTGTTTCATGTGACTGTATGCAAATTACATTGCAGGCTGTTCCAATTATCACACTCCCGCCCCAAGTACTTGTATCGGCCAACTTGTAGTACATGTGTTTGCAGGGGGAGTTACAGCAATAGAATAAGTAGCACTGGTCCAGCTGTGCCTCGCATGGTTTCTTCACCGATGTCAATGTGTATCAGGCGTTGATAAAGCTTATTAAACAAAAAAATTGTCCCCTACTAATCTGTTTTTATATTGTGTTATAGCAATATTTTCAAGCCGCATAATGAAAAACACCTGGCATGTTAATCTATCTTCACCGGGACATTAATCCACCCCCACAAACTGGCTGTGTTGTAACATGGCCCACCGGCCAAAACGCGGTCCGCCTTTATTCCTGTCCCTCTGTGCGACTAATATTGCATGTAACTTTACTTCCATTCACTCTACGATACTCAATCAAGTACCATTCTCTTGCCCAGAACAAGACCTATCCAGTGATATATACATTGCATGATTAGATAGTCATCCAGACCCCAATTAGGCCAGAAATGGGACCTCGATAAACATGCCTCAAAACCGGCAGAAAAGTTAGCCCAAAATTGGTTTTTAAATCGTCACAACTCTGTTAATATTCATCGTAGATCGCTAAATTTAGGACCAATCATTTTCTCTGGACGAGATCGTTCGAATGGTATATATTTTGCTTGGCATTTCTAAAAATATAAAAATGGTCTGACCTCACTAGCTATAGGTAATCCCAAGTTTTTGTACTTGAATAATAGGGGTCTGGAAGGGGTAAATAACGACACGCGACACTGCATGGGGATCTGAAAAAGTGACATCGACACAGATAGCGGCATTTTGAAAAAAACAATAAACTGAACTTAGCCAAAGCGCGTTCAGAGACCGCGTGCTCTCCATGCACAAAGGGCATGAGAACAAGAATTATTGTTTAAACACTTCAAATGTATTTGTGAGGATCGGAAATATGGGGTTATCATATTCATATTGACAAGTTCAAACGAAGTATTTCTCTTCAAATGTCGTCCCAAACTGCGAATATGGCTGACTTCAATTTTGACAACTTGAGAAATATATTCAAATCCCGTTATACTATCATGCATGCGGCTGAAACTGGTTCCTTATTTTGCTGTGCAAGTAACAATTAAAGTTACTATTTCAACAAATTTTGCGGCGGGGGTGTTCCGTCAGATCACGTGAGGCGCCGCGGCTGTTGGAACAGCTGTAAACACTGTATAACACTCTGCCTCAAGGAGGCGCTGCCAGTCGCGAATCCTGGCCAATAACGAAAGTTAGTCGTTGGCGCTCGCCCTGGCGGAGATTACTTCATGCGTGTTACGTCACCAGCACATCAACGTCACTGTACACACGTTTTTTCTCCGCCAGATTTGGATCACAATGAATGTTTACTTTTTGTTGTTATAGTAACTTTAAGCGAGCTTGCCGACGGGAAAAGGCCAACTGGACGGCCACAGCTCAGGTATAAGGATGTTTGCAAGCTTGACATGAAGGCTTTCGGCATCGATTCGAATTCTTAGAAGGATCTAGAATCCAACAAGAGGGGATGCGTACGTCTCGTGCGAGAGGGAAGGACCCTCCAGTTTCTGGTTTGAGAAACTGGACGCCAATCCAGGCGCTTAATCAATACAAACCAAGACCTATCGACAGGTCATCGATGCGACGACTGCGGTAAGCTTTGTCGATCACAGATAGGCTTATTCAATCACTAGCCGCCCCGCTCGCTCCGCGTTCGTAGTAATAAGCGAAAGAAATGACAGTATTTTGTTTTATACGTCAAATAATAGCAGGCAGAAGGTAGGTATTGGGCAGAAATAATATCGATAATCATATTAACATAAATTGAGACCGGGAGCTACGGAATAACGGGACATACATGTTAAGGATATTTAAACCCTGTGCAATGATTGTGCATCCAGTACAGAATACTCAAATTGCGGCTAAAGCACGATATAAACGAATATCAGTCCAGTAAAACTAAGGCCCAAGCTCATACATTGATTGAGTAAAAAAAAAAAGGGTTGATTGAGTTAAAAAAGGGGCTGTTTCCCGTCCGTTGTTCGTCATTTAACATATTACTACTACCTTCAGTGGATAAAATCTGCCTGACGTCCTGGTCGGTCTATACAATTGACGTGTAGACCGCTTAAATATACTGTAAAATTTGATAAAAGATCAAATCAATTCAAATAGGCAAGGTTCCCCGGGCAGAGTTCGTTCTCTTGCTACTAATGGGAAGTTGTGGACGCGAGACAGTACGGGATTTGTTTGTTTTGATGACGGTTCGGGCGATAAGGCGTTGGGAGAAATATTATTACTGTTGGCACCAAGCCAGGTAGCCCGCCGCGGGATATAAGGTGATAAGGACCCAGCGGTTGTGTTGACACATGCGATATCTTTGACACATCTAAGAGCGACGGCTGGATATTAATAGGTTCTCATGGCGTAGGTTCTCAAGGCGGCTGCTGGGGTCACTGGGCTCTTGCATGCCGCGGCATAGTGGACAGCCAGCTTCAATTTATTAGTATAGATAAGCGCAAATGCCGCGACGAAAATCGTATAACTAAAGTTGCATGTCGAGTTCTTCCCCGCCAAAACTAAGCCCAGGCGAAATTTATATCCAACTTTGCAAAAAAATCGATTGTTCCATTTCATAAATTCAGAAACCTGATAAACCTCGCCGTTTCGGCTGTGGTGTGGCAAACGTGTCTATCCCGCGATACCACAGCACTCTGTCGCGGCACTGCTACTTATAACAAAGCATCGCGAAGCACACAAACTGATGACGTTTACCACTGAAAAGAAAATTTGTGGCAAATTGATATCACGGCCAAGGCTAAGAGACACTATTTGGCAGTCTGGCATGGGTGGAGTATACACAAAACCAATCTTGAATGATTCAAGGACTGATTTTTATTTGTATTCTGCGCTCTTTAGTTTTGGCGGGAGAGAGCTCGATCTGCAACTTTAAACCCAAACTAAGCTGCAAATCCACTACCAGGAGAACGCCCTACTCAACATCCGGTTCATGTGAGTATTCTGAAGGTCTGGGGGGGGGGGGGGGGGCTAGGAGAACGCCCTACTCAACATCAGTTCATGTGAGTATTCTGAAGGTCTGGTAGGGGGGGGGGGGTGGGGGCTAGGAGAACGCCCTACTCAACATCCATGCAGTTCATGTGAGTATTCTGAAGGTCTGGGGGGGGGGCTAGGAGAACGCCCTACTTAACATCCAGTTCATGTGAGTATTCTGAAGGCCTGGGAGGGGAGGGGGGGGGAGCTAGGAGAACGCCCTACTCAACATCAGTTCATGTGAGTATTCTGAAGGTCTGGGAGGGGGAGGGGGCTAGGAGAACGCCCTACTCAACATTCAGTTCATATGAGTATTCTGGGAGTGGGGAAGGGGGGGGGGGGGTAGGAGAACGCCCTACTCAACATTCAGTTTATGTGAGTATTCTGGGTTAATGTCGATCCCTCAGACTGTCTCACGACATTAATGTCTGTTTTTCAGCCTAGACTGCGGCAAGCTATGTCGATCTCAACTTTTAGGCTTATTCGGTCCACAGTGTGATTCGGTCATAAGCGCAAATGCCGCGAAATAAATCGGAATAATTAATCACAATAAATAAGCTGCCACTTACTCAATGGGCAGATTTCCTCATTATAGTCAGAACCGCCGCCGTCGTGCCTCGTGGCGCGTCCATACAAGCAAAGAATTTATAGAACAAGTTCTTTGATACAAGACCTCAAATGCCGACACAGGGTGGCGCTTCTCGAGAAGATTGAAAATCCCAAGGCAAGGTCAAGGCCAACTCGGCGTGCGGGGTCATAGTCTCCTCCACAGCCCCCCGCTGCGTGGCCAGCTCACTCAGATTGGGCCTCACATGGAGCGAGCGAAGGTGGGGCTGTGGAAGAGCCTAGCGGGGTCACAGCAGACAAACAACAACAGAGAGTTCTCCCATATTCTGAAGCAATAACAGTCTAGCAGCGAACTTTTACAACTGCAGGGATCCGTCAGGGTGGTAAGACTTTGCACGACTTCATTTTGCCATTCTTTCGGTACCATTTACAGATTTACTCACTCACTTCACGGGGTGTGCCTATCCGCTGATCCGGCCTATCCTAGGTGTATGCCTCCTTGGGCCGCTGGACATTTAGGCCGCTAGGGAGGGGTGGAGGGTAGGGGGCGGGGGGGGGGGAGAGGAGGAGGGGGTTGCGTTGGTGCGGGGGATATGGTGTGGGGGGTTTGGTGGTCATGTTTGAAGGGGTGGAGGCATGCCCAGGTCGCATGGGGATTACGATAGATGACGGCTGGGTGTTAAGCACTCAGCCGCAGGGCTGGTTGTTATTCGATAATCAGCTTAAAAAACATCGCAGACACCTGTATACGCTATATACACTATATTTTATTCAACACATTCAACGGATTCAACACATATGTACATCCACGGGGTCACCCGGAGTCCCTTCATCTGTGGTCCCTCCATCTACATGGTGCTGGGAACTATCATCTTCCTCAACCTGCTGATCGCCATGCTGTCCGACACCTACAACGACATCACCAGGGACGCCAGGGACCGGCAGCATCCGGGGCGTCACCGGCATCAGGGACCGGCAGCATCCGGGGCGTCACCGGCATCAGGGACGGCTGCGTCAGCGTCGCCGGCATCAGGGACGGCCACATCAGCGTCAGGGACGGCCGCGTCAGGATCACTGGCGTCAGGGACGGCTGCGTCGGCGTCACCGGCGTCAGGGACATATCGGTGTAAAACACCCAAGCTTCTGAGGGTTGGGACCGTTACGAATGGATTGCAATACACCTCATGGTGTGAACGTTTCAAGTGACACCGAGCATATCGGTGTAAAACACCTGGCTTCTGAGGTTTGGGGCCGTTACGAATGGATTGCAATACACCTCATGGGGGGATGGTACAGCGTTTCTTGGCATCAATTTTTATGTATCCCGTATTTTGGCACCCGGTATATATTTGGCGAGACGAGAAATACGAACGAACAAAAGGAGTATAGTAGCCTACAGCGTTTATTTGCATCAATTTGTGCATCAATTTGTACGTGCTCCGAGGCCCCGCTCTCCCCTATCGCTAATTGGCCTGAAGCAAAACAATAACCGTTTGATCGGTTCGCCCTTCAGCCTCCGCTTAATCTCTAATCCCCTCTGCCTAATACCACGCCCCCCCCCCCCACGCCCCTCCTTCTACCCTCCACCCCTCCTAGCGGCCTAAATGTCCAGCGGCCCAGACATCCAGCGGCCCAAGGAGGCGTAAACCCTATCCTACCCCACCTGACCGCAACTCAACTGACCGCAGTCTTTACATCCTGGGCGTGGCCTAGGCGCAAGTGCCCCCACAACTTCACAAGCCCCAAGCCCCAAGCCCGCTTCTCTGAAGTCAAAGTCATAAATGCCGTAGACTCATATTTTCTGCAAATTTCAAACAATATTTCTCCATGCTGACACTCCATTGGCATTAAACTTGTTAAACGCACTTTCGCAAACCTACTAAAGCACACATCATAAGATGACGTAGTTGCCATGGCACCGAATGTGCTCTGAACAATACATGCTCTATATTTGTACCAGCCAGGTGCGCCATGGCAATTATAGAGCCTTTCATTGTCTGTAATTTAGTCTATTTGCGACAAAGTATCTGCTGCCAATGGAGTATCAGCATGGAGAAATATTTTTTATGTCTTAAAAAAGGATACCATCGCAGTAAAAACATAAGTTTAGTATCATTAAAATGGTCCAGTGTTGCTTTCTCACATCAGTGATTTTTAAAGCGATCGCGACAAATTCATGGAAAATATGGGCCGAAACGTAAGTCTATGGCATTTTTGACTTTAGTTTGGAGGCACTATGATGTCAATGTTAAAATCCGTAGACGTTAGTATGGAATCGACTGTAGCTTTTATTATAATGTGTGCGCATACAACCATAGTATTTACATATTCTATATACCTTGTATATATCTTTTGACATCAAGAAAGTGTGTCAACACTATACACTACTACTTTTCCCGACCAACCCCAGGCGCATGCTGGTACCTGTGAATACACAACTTTGCAAAAATCATTGATAATACGCCAAAAAAAAAGTCGAGACTGGCGCAAAGAGTTATAGGACTGTTTCTATGGAGATAAATACCATATTTCCACATTATTGGCAAGGCATGTATAAAGTTAATGAGCATATTTAATTTACATTCAGATTATATAACTTTTTTGTTATATAGATGACATTATTTTATGTCTTAATGCCTACAAAATATGTTGTCAGGCGATGACGCCATCTTGACATCTCGCAAAGACCAAAAAAATACCCAGAATGCATTGCACATGCAGTGGCGCCTCATGGTGGTAAAATTGGAACTACGTTTAGCAAAGTGGTCTATGCAACTTTGTTCCTCTGCTCCATTAGCATATGACTCTCTGCTAGAGGGTGTGTTCAGTTGCTCACTTTGAACTTAAGATAGAACAAGGTATATAGAATGCAGAAACATTATGATTGTACACACCCACATTATAATAAAAGCTACAGTCGATTCCCCAGCTACTAACGTCTAAGGATTTTAACATTGACACCGTTGAGCCCCTAGAGAAGCAGAAATGGGTTTGCTTGGGGGCACTTAAGCTAACTCCCTACCACGGGTGCTTGGTTCACGGGATGGAAGTCCTACAGCCTGTGTATATGCTATATGTGGCTGGGGAATGGGACCCTGTTTCGCTACTCCAGGCAGGTATCCAGCTCATGGGAACCAGGAATGCCGAACCCTGTCTTCCCGCTGCTGGAGCTGATGTGGCTGAGCTGATGTGGCTGACTGCCCAAGCAGCCATATTTCCGCTGATTAATTACAACAACCAGCTATCTCAATCCCTTTTTACCTTGGCATGCTTCTACCCCCTCAAATATAGTTTCCCATACCTCGCACACCATATGCAAGCCAAACTTCACCCCCCGACTTCACTGGCGGTCAAATCATTCAGCAGTCAAAAATAGACGGTAACTGACCGACTTCCTCTTGCAAATTTTTCCCCACCGACCTCTGTCTCCCTGTCGAACTTCTAGCCGCCGACCTCCCGATTTTTCGGATGTCGACATCCCTGCCGGACCCCCTGCCGCCGACCTCTCTGCCGGACCCCCTGCCGCCGACCTCCCTGCCGGACCCCCTGCCGCCGACCTCCCTGCCCGACCCCACTCCCTGCCGCCGACTTCCCTGGCCCACCACCTGCCGCCGACCTCCTTGCCCGACCCCCTGCCGCCGACCTCCCTGCCCGACTCCACCCCCTGTCGCCGACTTCCCTGCCCCACCCCCTGCCGCCGACCTCCCTGCCCCACCCCCTGCCGCCGACCTCCTTGCCCGACCCCCTGCCGCCGACCTCCCTGCCCGACCCCTGCCGCCGACCTCCCTGCCCGACCCCACCCCCTGCCGCCGACTTTCCTGCCGGGCCCCCTGTCGCTGACCCCCCTGCCCGACCCCTGCCGCTGACTTCCCTGCCGGACCCCCTGCCGCCGACATCCCTGCCGGACCCCCTGCCGCCGACATCCCTGCCGGACCCCCTGCCGCCGACCTCTCTGCCGGACCCCCTGCCGCCGACCTCACTGCCGGACCCCCTGCCGCCGACCTCCCTGCCCGACCCCACCCCCTGCCGCCGACTTCCCTGGCCCACCCCCTGCCGTCGACCTCCTTGCCCGACCCCCTGCCGCCGACCTCCCTGCCCGACTCCACCCCCTGTCGCCGACTTCCCTGCCCCACCCCCTGCCGCCGACCTCCCTGCCCCACCCCCTGCCGCCGACCTCCTTGCCCGACCCCCTGCCGCCGACCTCCCTGCCCGACCCCTGCCGCCGACCTCCCTGCCCGACCCCACCCCCTGCCGCCGACTTTCCTGCCGGGCCCCCTGCCGCTGACCCCCCTGCCCGACCCCTGCCGCTGACTTCCCTGCCGGACCCCCTGCCGCCGACATCCCTGCCGGACCCCCTGCCGCCGACATCCCTGCCGGACCCCCTGCCGCCGACATCCCTGCCGGACCCCCTGGCGCCGACCTCCCTGCCCAACCCCCTGCCGCCGACATCCCTGCCCGACCCCTGCCGCCGACATCCCTGCCGGACCCCCTGCCGCCGACATCCCTGCCGGACTCCCTGCCGCCGACATCCCTGCCCGACCCCCTGCCGCCGACATCCCTGCCGGACCCCCTGCCGCCGACATCCCTGCCCGACCCCCTGCCGCCGACATCCCTGCCCGACCCCCTGCCGCCGACTTCTCTGCCCGACCCCTGCCGCCGACCTCCCTGCCGCCGACCTCCCTACCCGACCCCTGCCGCCGACCTCCCTGCCGGACCCCCTGCCGCCGACCTCCCTGCCCGACCCCACCCCCTGCCGCCGACTTCCCTGGCCCACCCCCTGCCGCCGACCTCCTTGCCCGACCCCCTGCCGCCGACCTCCGTGCCCAACCCCACCCCCTGTCGCCGACTTCCCTGCCCCACCCCCTGCCACCGACCTCCCTGCCCGACTCCACCCCCTGTCGCCGACTTCCCTGCCCCACCCCCTGCCGCCGACCTCCCTGCCCCACCCCCTGCCGCCGACCTCCTTGCCCGACCCCCTGCCGCCGACCTCCCTGCCCGACCCCTGCCGCCGACCTCCCTGCCCGACCCCACCCCCTGCCGCCGACTTTCCTGCCGGGCCCCCTGCCGCTGACCCCCCTGCCCGACCCCTGCCGCTGACTTCCCTGCCGGACCCCCTGCCGCCGACATCCCTGCCGGACCCCCTGCCGCCGACATCCCTGCCGGACCCCCTGCCGCCGACATCCCTGCCGGACCCCCTGCCGCCGACATCCCTGCCGGACCCCCTGCCGCCGACATCCCTGCCCGACCCCCTGCCGCCGACTTCTCTGCCCGACCCCTGCCGCCGACCTCCCTGCCGCCGACCTCCCTACCCGACCCCCTGCCGCCGACCTCCCTGCCCGACCCCACTCCCTGCCGCCGACTTCCCTTGCCCACCACCTGCCGCCGACCTCCTTGCCCGACCCCCTGCCGCCGACCTCCCTGCCCGACTCCACCCCCTGTCGCCGACTTCCCTGCCCCACCCCCTGCCGCCGACCTCCCTGCCCCACCCCCTGCCGCCGACCTCCTTGCCCGACCCCCTGCCGCCGACCTCCCTGCCCGACCCCTGCCGCCGACCTCCCTGCCCGACCCCACCCCCTGCCGCCGACTTTCCTGCCGGGCCCCCTGTCGCTGACCCCCCTGCCCGACCCCTGCCGCTGACTTCCCTGCCGGACCCCCTGCCGCCGACATCCCTGCCGGACCCCCTGCCGCCGACATCCCTGCCGGACCCCCTGCCGCCGACCTCTCTGCCGGACCCCCTGCCGCCGACCTCACTGCCGGACCCCCTGCCGCCGACCTCCCTGCCCGACCCCACCCCCTGCCGCCGACTTCCCTGGCCCACCCCCTGCCGTCGACCTCCTTGCCCGACCCCCTGCCGCCGACCTCCCTGCCCGACTCCACCCCCTGTCGCCGACTTCCCTGCCCCACCCCCTGCCGCCGACCTCCCTGCCCCACCCCCTGCCGCCGACCTCCTTGCCCGACCCCCTGCCGCCGACCTCCCTGCCCGACCCCCACCCCCTGCCGCCGACTTTCCTGCCGGGCCCCCTGCCGCTGACCCCCCTGCCCGACCCCTGCCGCTGACTTCCCTGCCGGACCCCCTGCCGCCGACATCCCTGCCGGACCCCCTGCCGCCGACATCCCTGCCGGACCCCCTGCCGCCGACATCCCTGCCGGACCCCCTGGCGCCGACCTCCCTGCCCAACCCCCTGCCGCCGACATCCCTGCCCGACCCCTGCCGCCGACATCCCTGCCGGACCCCCTGCCGCCGACATCCCTGCCGGACTCCCTGCCGCCGACATCCCTGCCGGACCCCCTGCCGCCGACATCCCTGCCGGACCCCCTGCCGCCGACATCCCTGCCGGACCCCCTGCCGCCGACATCCCTGCCGGACCCCCTGCCGCCGACATCCCTGCCCGACCCCCTGCCGCCGACATCCCTGCCCGACCCCCTGCCGCCGACTTCTCTGCCCGACCCCTGCCGCCGACCTCCCTGCCGCCGACCTCCCTACCCGACCCCTGCCGCCGACCTCCCTGCCGGACCCCCTGCCGCCGACCTCCCTGCCCGACCCCACCCCCTGCCGCCGACCTCCTTGCCCGACCCCCTGCCGCCGACCTCCGTGCCCAACCCCACCCCCTGTCGCCGACTTCCCTGCCCCACCCCCTGCCACCGACCTCCCTGCCCGACTCCACCCCCTGTCGCCGACTTCCCTGCCCCACCCCCTGCCGCCGACCTCCCTGCCCCACCCCCTGCCGCCGACCTCCTTGCCCGACCCCCTGCCGCCGACCTCCCTGCCCGACCCCTGCCGCCGACCTCCCTGCCCGACCCCACCCCCTGCCGCCGACTTTCCTGCCGGGCCCCCTGCCGCTGACCCCCCTGCCCGACCCCTGCCGCTGACTTCCCTGCCGGACCCCCTGCCGCCGACATCCCTGCCGGACCCCCTGCCGCCGACATCCCTGCCGGACCCCCTGCCGCCGACATCCCTGCCGGACCCCCTGGCGCCGACCTCCCTGCCCGACCCCCTGCCGCCGACATCCCTGCCCGACCCCTGCCGCCGACATCCCTGCCGGACCCCCTGCCGCCGACATCCCTGCCGGACTCCCTGCCGCCGACATCCCTGCCGGACCCCCTGCCGCCGAAATCCCTGCCGGACCCCCTGCCGCCGACATCCCTGCCGGACCCCCTGCCGCCGACATCCCTGCCGGACCCCCTGCCGCCGACATCCCTGCCCGACCCCCTGCCGCCGACATCCCTGCCCGACCCCCTGCCGCCGACTTCTCTGCCCGACCCCTGCCGCCGACCTCCCTGCCGCCGACCTCCCTACCCGACCCCTGCCGCCGATCTCCCTGCCGGACCCCCTGCCGCCGACCTCCCTGCCGGACCCCCTGCCGCCGACATCCCTGCCCGACCCCCTGCCGCCGATCTCCCTGCCGGACCCCCTGCCGCCGACCTCCCTGCCGGACCCCCTGCCGCCGACCTCCCCGCCCGACCCCCTGCCGCCGACCTCCCTGCCGGACCCCCTGCCGCCGACCTCCCTGCCCGACCCCCTGCCGTCGACCTCCCTGCCCGACCCCCTGCCGCCGACCTCCCTGCCCCACCCCCTGCCGCCGACCTCCCTGCCCCACCCCCTGCCGCCGACCTCCTTGCCCGACCCCCTGCCGCCGACCTCCCTGCCCGACCCCTGCCGCCGACCTCCCTGCCCGACCCCACCCCCTGCCGCCGACTTTCCTGCCGGGCCCCCTGTCGCTGACCCCCCTGCCCGACCCCTGCCGCTGACTTCCCTGCCGGACCCCCTGCCGCCGACATCCCTGCCGGACCCCCTGCCGCCGACATCCCTGCCGGACCCCCTGCCGCCGACCTCTCTGCCGGACCCCCTGCCGCCGACCTCACTGCCGGACCCCCTGCCGCCGACCTCCCTGCCCGACCCCACCCCCTGCCGCCGACTTCCCTGGCCCACCCCCTGCCGTCGACCTCCTTGCCCGACCCCCTGCCGCCGACCTCCCTGTCCGACTCCACCCCCTGTCGCCGACTTCCCTGCCCCACCCCCTGCCGCCGACCTCCCTGCCCCACCCCCTGCCGCCGACCTCCTTGCCCGACCCCCTGCCGCCGACCTCCCTGCCCGACCCCTGCCGCCGACCTCCCTGCCCGACCCCACCCCCTGCCGCCGACTTTCCTGCCGGGCCCCCTGCCGCTGACCCCCCTGCCCGACCCCTGCCGCTGACTTCCCTGCCGGACCCCCTGCCGCCGACATCCCTGCCGGACCCCCTGCCGCCGACATCCCTGCCGGACCCCCTGCCGCCGAGATCCCTGCCGGACCCCCTGGCGCCGACCTCCCTGCCCAACCCCCTGCCGCCGACATCCCTGCCCGACCCCTGCCGCCGACATCCCTGCCGGACCCCCTGCCGCCGACATCCCTGCCGGACTCCCTGCCGCCGACATCCCTGCCGGACCCCCTGCCGCCGACATCCCTGCCGGACCCCCTGCCGCCGACATCCCTGCCGGACCCCCTGCCGCCGACATCCCTGCCGGACCCCCTGCCGCCGACATCCCTGCCCGACCCCCTGCCGCCGACATCCCTGCCCGACCCCCTGCCGCCGACTTCTCTGCCCGACCCCTGCCGCCGACCTCCCTGCCGCCGACCTCCCTACCCGACCCCTGCCGCCGACCTCCCTGCCGGACCCCCTGCCGCCGACCTCCCTGCCCGACCCCACCCCCTGCCGCCGACTTCCCTGGCCCACCCCCTGCCGCCGACCTCCTTGCCCGACCCCCTGCCGCCGACCTCCGTGCCCAACCCCACCCCCTGTCGCCGACTTCCCTGCCCCACCCCCTGCCACCGACCTCCCTGCCCGACTCCACCCCCTGTCGCCGACTTCCCTGCCCCACCCCCTGCCGCCGACCTCCCTGCCCCACCCCCTGCCGCCGACCTCCTTGCCCGACCCCCTGCCGCCGACCTCCCTGCCCGACCCCTGCCGCCGACCTCCCTGCCCGACCCCACCCCCTGCCGCCGACTTTCCTGCCGGGCCCCCTGCCGCTGACCCCCCTGCCCGACCCCTGCCGCTGACTTCCCTGCCGGACCCCCTGCCGCCGACATCCCTGCCGGACCCCCTGCCGCCGACATCCCTGCCGGACCCCCTGCCGCCGACATCCCTGCCGGACCCCCTGGCGCCGACCTCCCTGCCCGACCCCCTGCCGCCGACATCCCTGCCCGACCCCTGCCGCCGACATCCCTGCCGGACCCCCTGCCGCCGACATCCCTGCCGGACTCCCTGCCGCCGACATCCCTGCCGGACCCCCTGCCGCCGAAATCCCTGCCGGACCCCCTGCCGCCGACATCCCTGCCGGACCCCCTGCCGCCGACATCCCTGCCGGACCCCCTGCCGCCGACATCCCTGCCCGACCCCCTGCCGCCGACATCCCTGCCCGACCCCCTGCCGCCGACTTCTCTGCCCGACCCCTGCCGCCGACCTCCCTGCCGCCGACCTCCCTACCCGACCCCTGCCGCCGACCTCCCTGCCCGACCCCCTGCCGCCGACCTCCCTGCCCGACCCCCTGCCGCCGATCTCCCTGCCGGACCCCCTGCCGCCGATCTCCCTGCCGGACCCCCTGCCGCCGACCTCCCTGCCGGACCCCCTGCCGCCGACATCCCTGCCCGACCCCCTGCCGCCGATCTCCCTGCCGGACCCCCTGCCGCCGACCTCCCTGCCGGACCCCCTGCCGCCGACCTCCCCGCCCGACCCCCTGCCGCCGACCTCCCTGCCGGACCCCCTGCCGCCGACCTCCCTGCCCGACCCCCTGCCGTCGACCTCCCTGCCCGACCCCCTGCCGCCGACCTCCCTGCCCGACCCCCTGGCGCCGACCTCCCTGCCGGACCCCCTGCCGCCGACATCCCTGCCCGACCCCCTGCCGCCGATCTCCCTGCCGGACCCCCTGCCGCCGACCTCCCTGCCGGACCCCCTGCCGCCGACCTCCCCGCCCGACCCCCTGCCGCCGACCTCCCTGCCGGACCCCCTGCCGCCGACCTCCCTGCCCGACCCCCTGCCGTCGACCTCCCTGCCCGACCCCCTGCCGCCGACCTCCCTGCCCGACCCCCTGGCGCCGACCTCCCTGCCGGACCCCCTGCCGCCGACATCCCTGCCGGACTCCCTGCCGCCGACCTCCCTGCCCGACCTCCCTGCCGGACCCCCTGCCGCCGACATCCCTGCCCGACCCCCTGCCGCCGACCTTCCTGCCGGACCCCCTGCCCGACCCCCTGCCGCCGACCTCCCTGCCCAAACCCCTGCCGCCGACTTCCCTGCCCGACCCCCTGGCGCCGACCTCCCTGCCGGACCCCCTGCCGCCGACATCCCTGCCCGACCCCCTGCCGCCGACATCCCTGCCGGACCCCCTGCCGCCGATCTCCCTGCCGGACCCCCTGCCGCCGACCTCCCTGCCGGACCCCCTGCCGCCGACATCCCTGCCCGACCCCCTGCCGCCGATCTCCCTGCCGGACCCCCTGCCGCCGACCTCCCTGCCGGACCCCCTGCCGCCGACCTCCCTGCCGGACCCCCTGCCGCCGACCTCCCCGCCCGACCCCCTGCCGCCGACCTCCCTGCCGGACCCCCTGCCGCCGACCTCCCTGCCCGACCCCCTGCCGCCGACCTCCCTGCCCGACCCCCTGGCGCCGACCTCCCTGCCGGACCCCCTGCCGCCGACATCCCTGCCGGACTCCCTGCCGCCGACCTCCCTGCCCGACCTCCCTGCCGGACCCCCTGCCGCCGACATCCCTGCCCGACCCCCTGCCGCCGACCTTCCTGCCGGACCCCCTGCCGGACCCCCTGCCGGACCCCCTGCCGCCGACATCCCTGCCCGACCCCCTGCCGCCGACCTCCCTGCCCGACCTCCCTGCCGGACCCCCTGCCGCCGACATCCCTGCCCGACCCCCTGCCGCCGATCTCCCTGCCGGACCCCCTGCCGCCGACATCCCTGCCCGACCCCCTGCCGCCGACATCCCTGCCGGACCCCCTGCCGCCGATCTCCCTGCCGGACCCCCTGCCGCCGACCTCCCTGCCGGACCCCCTGCCGCCGACATCCCTGCCCGACCCCCTGCCGCCGATCTCCCTGCCGGACCCCCTGCCGCCGACCTCCCTGCCGGACCCCCTGCCGCCGACCTCCCTGCCGGACCCCCTGCCGCCGACCTCCCCGCCCGACCCCCTGCCGCCGACCTCCCTGCCGGACCCCCTGCCGCCGACCTCCCTGCCCGACCCCCTGCCGCCGACCTCCCTGCCCGACCCCCTGGCGCCGACCTCCCTGCCGGACCCCCTGCCGCCGACATCCCTGCCGGACTCCCTGCCGCCGACCTCCCTGCCGGACCCCCTGCCGCCGACATCCCTGCCCGACCCCCTGCCGCCGACCTTCCTGCCGGACCCCCTGCCCGACCCCCTGCCGCCGACCTCCCTGCCCGAACCCCTGCCGCCGACTTCCCTGCCCGACCCCCTGGCGCCGACCTCCCTGCCGGACCCCCTGCCGCCGACATCCCTGCCCGACCCCCTGCCGCCGACATCCCTGCCTGACCCCCTGCCGCCGACCTTCCTGCCGGACCCCCTGCCGCCGACCTCCCTGCCCGACCCCCTGCCGCCGACCTTCCTGCCCGACCCCCTGCCGCCGGCCTCCCTGCCCGACTCCTGCCGCCGACCTCCCTGCCCCACCCCCTGTGATTGCGCAGGTAGTCCTACCAGTGATTGCTCAGGTAGTCCTACTAGTGATTACGCAGGTAGTCCTACCAGTGATTGCTCAGGTAGCCCTACCAGTGATTGCTCAGGTAGTCCTACCAGTGATTGCGCAGGTAGCCCTACCAGTGATTGCGCAGGTAGCCCTACCAGTGATTGCTTAGATAGTCCTACCAGTGATTGCGCAGGTAGCCCTACCAGTGATTGCGCTGGTAGTCCTACCGGTGATTGCGCAGGTAGTCCTACCAGTGATTGCGCAGGTAGTCCTACCAGTGATTGCGCAGGTAGTCCTACCAGTGATTGCGCTGGTAGTCCTACCAGTGATTGCTCAGGTAGTCCTACCAGTGATTGCGCAGGTAGTCCTACCAGTGATTGCGCTGGTAGTCCTACCAGTGATTGCTCAGGTAGTCCTACCAGTGATTGCGCAGGTAGTCCTACCAGTGATTGCTCAGGTAGTCCTACCAGAGATTGCGCAGGTAGTCCTACCAGTGATTGCGCAGGTAGTCCTACCAGTGATTGCGCAGGTAGTCCTACCAGTGATTGCGCAAGTAGTCCTACCAGTGATTGCGTAGGTATTCCTACCAGTGAATGCGCAGTTAATCCTACCAGTGATTGCGCAGCTGAACATGATGACCATATCTCCGATACGGTGGCATTATTTAGCGCCATATGATCATTTCCCCCGTTAGCAGGCTACTGTTTGACCGCAGCCAGTGGGTGGGGGGGGGGACACCAAAACGATACCATAAAAAGGGTCATTGACGGTCAAAAAGGGGGGGAAGGCGGCGTCCGACCTATTCATCTGCATGTATACATTATGTATACTATCATGTTTTTCTTTTGCAGCTGAGTGTATTCAACATGTGGAAGGTCTTCTGTAGCTTGTCAACATGGAGGGCAGTCGATCTCACCTCCTGCCGAGGAAATCTCTTCACAAGAATTCCTCAACGCGATTGGTTGCTAGGCCATAAACAATGGTCTAGAACAAATCTATGTCACTATCGAGAATATTGTGTTGTTCCTCCGGGCCAGAGGTCTGTTTTGTACGCTGACGTCCCGAGCCATGACACCGTATTCCGTGTGGCCTACTACGATATGGGTCCACAGAGTGGAGGTCCCGTTATACTGGGTTATCACGGTGCTCCGGGTGGCTTCGACGACTTCAACAAAGTAGCCGACATTTTGTGCGAAGCTGGAGCAAGAGTTGTTATTCCATGCATACCAGGTAAAACAAAGCATCTTATCGGTGGTTTCTGTATTGTATAGATTTTGAACACAGGTGCGACGGTGGAACAAAATTAAATATTTTCTTATATAGTCCGTATGACAATTTTGATGCGTCCGGTCTGAGCGATATGTCTTCGATAGTTTAGTAGGGTCCCAGCAAACAAGTTAACGTCATGACAACGTTTTTTTTGGTTTGGTTTTGGCTGAGATAACGTGAAAATGTATGTTTTTTTTTACGTTGCCCGAACGTTTTCAGATAACGTTGTCTGACATTCAGTCCAGTATTAAAATTGTGCCTTCTGTGAAAAACAACTGCATATATGATGAATTAATCAGAAGCATGATTGCCAAATACAATCAATTACATATTGTTTTCATGATGTCTAATTTTTTAGGTAACCTTGTCCTTGTTGGGAAAACGCCCACTCTCGACTTCTCACAATTTTGTATTTATGACAACTGCTACACGCAGCCAAGTTTTATTAGTCACTACACATGGCAAAGGCTAGATAAAGGCTGGAAATATTGATTCAATGTTGTTGAAGCGAAGATGTTAACTTTGAGATGACGTAATTACAACAAAAAACCAACGTGTGCTAACGTTGTGTGTTAGCTGGGGTAGGATGGTATATTAAACCGTTACCAGTTTTGTGGCAGTTTGGCTAAGACCTAACCAAGAACGTTTTGAGGGGTTTTGTAGTTTTTTTTTATGTGACCATTAAGCTACCTGCGATGTTATCCCACAGGTAATACCCTAACACAACCTGTTGGTAAGACAACTTACGATCATACCACAAACGCACGAGCTACATTCATCCTAGATTTCATGGACGCCCTCAATTTGGACTAGTAAGTATTGTACGTTTTTGTCTCCTTTTCTTAAATGTTTTGATCAGTTTAAGTAGGAGAGGCCTTAATCAGCAGGGTGGGAGGAGGAAGGCTTAATCAGCAGGGTGGGAGGAGGAAGGGTCCATCTTCCATTTTAGTCCACGAATTATTATCGAAGTCGGAAATGGTAGGGGTGAGTAATACGTGAGCTATGTTGAAACAATTGCCGGTTCGCCCTTACATGGGACGAACCACCAGAGGAAGCGGCTATTTTCAAAGTTGTTATGCAGAAGTCGCTATCGCCACAGTGCGGCAATAAGATACCGTCTATCGCAGGCGGGAATACTATCTTTTACTAAACTCAGTTTTGTTCAGCACCACTTAGGAATCGATGCCATCACGATCCCGCGTTAAGCAATGTTTATGTCGACACCTTTCGTTAAAAACATGCATAAACTCTATGTCAAAAAACCCTTAAAAAGTTCAAATCGTAAATTCGCTCGGTTGAAATGCGCTCATCGAGTTATAGGCCAACATGTTTATGTTTACAGCGTTGACGTTATGATGTCTCATAGCGTTGGATTCTGCCCCTCCCTGTCCGCCGCGGTCACAACTGATCGGGTCAAGAGCCTGGCTATGTTCAACCACCCCGGCTACACACCTGCCAGGTAATTAAGTGCCAATCAACAATTGAAAATATTAAAGCTTACGCAGAGAAAAGAGGGGGGTGTGGGGGGGGAGGGGTCCGCTTCAGATCAAAACTGAGGTCACACCCAAAGACATGGGGGAACAGTGAACCCGTAGTGCCGGAGGCACGGGTTCCACGTGTCCAGAACTTAGGTCGCATACAGTTACCATTAAAAAAGAGTATCCTCGCTTAAAAGTGTGTGTATGGGGGGGGGGGCGGAGGGGGGGGGCAGGTAGAGGGGCTTCTGATCACCTGGCTTTCTCCCCGTCTGGTTCTACGTCTGTGTTTGTATGTGTATGATGTAAAATTTGATGCGTACTTTCAGGATTTTTACCGTTAATCCCTTATTCTTTGTTTTCAGAGGTCTCCGTCCGTATATGTTGACAGTCCTAGTCTGCAAACTGCTGAAATTTTCTTTTTTGAAGAAAGCGATTAAGATTCCATTCCAATACGTTGTCAACCAGAGAGGCAAGTCATAACCATGTCGAACAGCTGGTTCTAAGGCGATCTTGATACCCAATATATTTGTTTTCTGTCTAGGTATTTACATGTTTTCTTGAATTCTACTGTTTTTCCTTAGATAGCGTACATATACATGGTGTGCCATAGAGGCCTATCGTAATTGCCAAGCTAGAGCTTCAAGCGCCAGGTTCTTCTCACTACATGGTGGCTAGATAAGAGAATAGCTTCAATTTATAATTATCTGTCGAAAAGTGACTAGGGTCGTGTTCAGACAGAGTATAAGCTGAGTATCTTACGTTTATTATTTTTACAACCGGCAATTCAGTAGATCATTTATAGCTACCTGGTTTCATGGACTTTTGGTACGCGATGACCTCTGACGATAAATGTCTCGGGTACATCATCGATCGCCGTGACTACTGTCTCTTACTAGCATTCATGTACTGCCATGAGCAATGCTGTATTTATATCGTATTACCTTTGCTTCCATTTACTTGTTACTCGGCGCAGGTTTGCGAGTAGATGACGTCGATGTTCTCTATGGAGTGATGGATGTAGCAGGTGGCATCAACTTCAAACAGGTGATTTATGCTGCGTGTATAGCAGTTGTTATAAATACAAAATGGAGAGAAGTCGGGAATGGAGTTTTCACAACGTTAAGACAACGTTACCTGAAAGTCATATAACCATTGATTGTATTTGGCAATCATACTTCTAATTAATTCATCACATACGCATTTGTTTCTCACAGAAGGCACAATTTAATACTAGACCGAATTTCTGACAACGTTATCTAAAAACGTTCGAGCAACGTCAAAAAAAAACATACATTTTCACGTGATCACAGCGTTGTCGCGACCAAAATTAATGTTGTGCCAGGCTGTCATGGCGTTAACCTGTTTGCTGGGTGGGTCCTGTTATAGTTCTTTTAAGGAGACTGGGGCCTGCGTTGCGAGAGGCGGACGTCTTGCTGTGGGGGCCGGGCCCCCGCTCATACGTACATCACTCTCTGTTGATTGACAGGTGAGAGAGAACGCCGAGAAACTATGTGCCAAAGATATACCCATGTTATCCGCTGTGACGCAGAACGACAAGCTTGTTGAGATGGACATCCCGCTGGAGTTTGTTCGGGTCTGCGGCATCCAAGAAGATTCATTCACCTACGTAGACGGAAACAAGGCCGTCGTACAGGGACCCAGTCTTGGTGAGGTTCATTGGGTTGCAATCGCTGCGGTTTTTGTTGTTGCAGTGTTAGGGACCGCAGCAGAACCCTTGAACATGGACCTAATCTGGTTGAAGAATTTCATCATTTTATTATTATGATAATCTATTGAATTATTATAAGTTAAAGACTCTCACACCAAATGCACCAATCGGACAAAGAAAAATGCCTTTCACCAAGTACCTTTTATTTTTTGCACATGGTGCATTTGTATGCAATGATGACTTAAATATATCATTTCCATTTAGAAATAGTTTAAATCTTTCTCCAGGGAAACATTGCTGCCACAACTCTCTAAACTGTACCTTCCCTCTGTTTGCAGACACCCCCAGGCGGCGGCGTATGCTCATCTTTGCACGCGGTGGCCACTTCGTTCAAAACGCTCATGCCGATATGTTGGCAAAATGTACCCTAGACCTCGTTGACTTTGTCAAGTCGTAATGTCGATTGGGGATCACTGTAGTTGGAATTTTTTATATCATTTAGCTTCAGCTGCGTCTGTTTCTGCAGGGCATAATCGATACTTTTACATTTCGAGTTACATTTTTGCATCGAATCATGTGACTCCTCTACCTTAAGATTTTACATAATATCATGATACTTGTCCACAAAGTTGTCGTCACTTGCCTTGTATATTCACATAAGTTGTGCTGCTGCGCTAGGTAATCCCAAGTTTTTGTACTTGAATAATAGGGGTCTGGAAGGGGTAAATAACGACACGCGACACTGCATGGGGATCTGAAAAAGTGACATCGACACAGATAGCGGCATTTTGAAAAAAACAATAAACTGAACTTAGCCAAAGCGCGTTCAGAGACCGCGTGCTCTCCATGCACAAAGGGCATGAGAAAAAAAATTATTGTTTAAACACTTCAAATGTATTTGTGAGGATCGGAAATATGGGGTTATCATATTCATATTGAAAAGTTCAAACGAAGTATTTCTCTTCAAATGTCGTCCCAAACTGCCAATATGGCTGACTTTAATTTGGACAACTTGAGAAATATATTAAAATCCCGTTATACTATCATGCATGCGGCTGAAACTGGTTTCTTATTTTGCTGTGCAAGTAACAATTAAGCGAGCTTGCCGACGGGAAAAGGCCAACTGGACGGCCACAGCTCAGGTATAAGGATGTTTGCAAGCTTGACATGAAGGCTTTCGGCATCGATTCGAATTCTTAGAAGGATCTAGAATCCAAAAAGAGGGGATGCGTACGTCTCGTGCGAGAGGGAAGGACCCTCCAGTTTCTGGTTTGAGAAACTGGACGCCAATCTAGGCGCCCAATCAATACAAACCAAGACCTATCGACAGGTCATCGATGCGACGACTGTGATAAGCTTTGTCGGTCACAGATAGGCTTATTCAATCATAAGCGCAAATGCCGCGACGAAAACCGTATAACTAAAGTTGCATGTCGAGTTCTTCCCCGCCAAAACTAAGCCCAGGCGAAATTTATATCAAACTTTGCAAAAAAATCGATTGTTCCATTCCATAAATTCAGAAACCTGATAAACTTCGCCGTTTCGGCTGTGGTGTGGCAAACGTGTCTATCCCGCGACACCACAGCACTCTGTCGCGGCACTGCTACTTATAACAAAGCATCGCGAAGCACACAAACTGATGACGTTTACCACTGAAAGGAAAATTTGTGGCAAATTGATATCACGGCCAAGGCTAAGAGACACTATTTGGCAGTCTGGCATGGGTGGAGTATACACAAAATCAATCTTGAATGATTCAAGGACTGATTTAGTTTTGGCGGGAAAGAGCTCGACCTGCAACTTTAAACCAAAACCAAGCTGCAAATCCACTACCAGGAGAACGCCCTACTCAACATCCGGTTCATGTGAGTATTCTGAAGGTCTGGGGGGGTGGGGGGGGGGGGGGCTAGGAGAACGCCCTACTCAACATCAGTTCATGTGAGTATTCTGAAGGTCTGGGAGGGGGAGGGGGGGAGGGGCTAGGAGAACGCCCTACTCAACATCCATGCAGTTCATGTGAGTATTCTGAAGGTCTGGGGGGTGGGGAGGGGGCTAGGAGAACGCCCTACTCAACATCCAGTTCATGTGAGTATTCTGCAAGTCTGGGAGGGGGAGTGGGGGGGGGGGGGAGGCTAGGAGAACGCCCTACTCAACATTCAGTTTATGTGAGTATTCTGGGTAAATGTCGATCCCTCAGACTGTCTCATGACATTAATGTCTGTTTTTCAGCCGAGACTGCGGCAAGCTCTGCCGATCTCAACTTTTAGGCTTATTCGGTCCACAGTGTGATTCGGTCATAAGCGCAAATGCCGCGAAATAAATCGGAATAATTAATCACATTAAATAAGCTGCCACTTACTCAATGGGCAGATTTCCTCATTATAGTCAGAACCGCCGCCGTCGTGCCTCGTGGCGCGTCCATACAAGCAAAGAATTTATAGAACAAGTTCTTTGATACAAGACCTCAAATGCCGACACAGGGTGGCGCTTCTCGAGAAGATTGAAAATCCCAAGGCAAGGTCAAGGCCAACTCGGCGTGCGGGGTCACAGCAGACAAACAACAACAGAGAGTTCTCCCATATTCTGAAGCAATAAAAGTCTAGCAGCGAACTTTTACAACTGCAGGGATCCGTCAGGGTGGTAAGACTTTGCACGACTTCATTTTGCCATTCTTTCGGTACCATTTACAGATTTACTCACTCACTTCACGGCACAGGCACAGTAAATCAGTGGAGGGGGGAGACTAGCCCTGACGCATGGCCCTCACGACCTCAACCCTAACGGGGGTGTAAGGGCCATGCCATGCACACTGTCAAAAAAGTAGCATTGCATCACCCAGCTCGCTTCGATGAATGATTGTCGATTATGACGACGAACCTACCTCTCCTAATCGCCTCGACCCTCTTCTTTAGACATTACTTGGACCATAGGATGCATTCATTTTAAAGTTTGCTTTCTACTTCTTGGAAACCATATGTATTGCTTGACCCTTCTGCCTATCAGCTTGTTGTCAGAAGGGTCAAGTTCACTGGGCTAGGGGGAGACCAGGGGGGGGAGGGGGGGTAGGGGGCCCCACAACGCATACTAAACATGTTTAGTATGCGTTGTGGGCCCCCCCCCCCCCCCCGGCCTCCCCCCTCCACTGATTTACTGTGCCTGTGCTTCACGGAGTGTGCCTATCCGCTGATCCGGCCTATCCTACCCCGGCCACCTGACCGCAACTCAACTGACCGCAGTCTTTACACCCTGGGCGTGGCCTAGGCGCAAGTGCCCCCACAACTTCACAAGCCCCAAGCCCCAAGCCTGCTTCTCTGAAGTCAAAGTCATAAATGCTGTAGACTCATATTTTCTGCAAATTTCAAACAATATTTCTCCATGCTGACACTCCATTGCCATTGGCATTAAACTTGTTAAACGCACTTTCGCAAACCTACTAAAGCACACATCATAAGATGACGTAGTTGCCATGGCACCGAATGTGCTCTGAACAATACATGCTCTATATTTGTACCAGCCAGGTGCGCTATGGCAATTATAGAGCCTTTCATTATCTGTAATTTAGTCTATTTGCGACAAAGTATCTGCTGCCAATGGAGTATCAGCATGGAGAAATATTTTTTATGTCGTAAAAAAGGATAACACCGCAGTAAAAAATGACCAAAAAAATACCCGGAATGCATTGCACATGCAGTGGCGCCTCATAGTGGTAAAATTGGAACTACGATTAGCAAAGTGGTCTATGCAACTTGGTTCCTCTGTTCCATTAGCATATGACTCTCTGCTAGAGGGTGTGTTCAGTTGCTCACTTTGAACTTAAGATAGAACAAGGTATATAGAATGCAGAAACATTATGATTGTACACACCCACATTATAACTAGATTTGTCAAGCGTAGCTTGAGAGGGAAGACGAAAATCGGGGTATAGGTGCAACTGACCTTGACCCGATAACTATGAAAGGTCGCAGATAAAGTTCAGAGGCCGTATTAATAAACCCGCGTATAACATAGCTGGAGGATAGCGAGAACGTATGAATCTCAAAAAAAGTCACTGAGCGTCAAACCCGTACCGAACGAGGTCTATTGCGAAATCGGTCACCGCGCTGGCAGTCATTTGGCCTGTCGATGCTTCACAATGGGATTGGCCATGTTAAAGTAAGATTATTTTTTTGCGTCATAACTACCGGTTCGATTTCGATGGGATTTGGCACACATGATGTCAGTAATATTAGGACATATTCCACCACACATATTTAATCTAACTACATGCATGTTGTCACATCGGTTTTTGTATCATTTTCGTTAAGTGAAAATTAGATCATCTAATAACTCGAAAACTATAAATGTGACGTGAAATCTGAGACCACACTTCCTTTGCGGCTCACTCTGAGGAATACTCTGAAACAAACCGTGGATCTCTAGACCCAATATTAACGGAGTTACTGCTAAAATCATGTTCCGTGACCTTGACCTTTTATGCGTGACCTGGATCAGTATCGTCATCCGACCCTAAATACTAATCTTATGTCCTATGCAAAGCGTCGTTTGTCTCACTTTTACCCTTCATGGAGAAATTGAGGAGCCATTTTCCCGCCAAAATTCTCTCATAGGGGTCAATGTTAAAGTTTAAGAATTTTTTGCATGAAAACTATTCGGGCGATTTGCAAAATTTAAAGACGACATACAAGGTACTGAAAGGCCTAATGCGTGAAATAATTTGCAGCGCGAATAAATGGAAACTGTGAACGTTATAGCGACTTGTCCGATTTTTGGTCCTATCTATCAATGGTTAAGCGAATTTCAAAAAATTCCTGTGACCTTGAAATTTGACCTACATTGCTCATCTGATAATTGGGCCTGACGATGGCCACTCCGCATCTTTTTGTGAATTTGGAAGTCGATATCGTGAGGCGTTGGAGAGATAATGCGTGACAAGACAAACAGACAGACAGACAAACCGAACACACCGACATAAGACGAAAATCGCAGATTTTCGTCTTAATAAAAGCTACAGTCGATTCCCTAGCTACTAACGTCTAAGGATTTTAACATTGACACCGTTGAGCCCCTAGAGAAGCAGAAATGGGTTTGCCTGGGGGCACTTAAGCTAACTCCCTACCACGGGTGCTTGGTTCACGGGATGGAAGTCCTACAGCCTGTGTATATGCTATATATAACTTGTAAACCGAGCGCTTGTGCTCCCTATGACCCTAATCCAGGCCACAGGCACTCAGACCCAGTTCATGAGATGGAAGTCTATGGCCTGTGCATATGTTATATAACAATCAATATGCATAAAAAGTATTTGTTTATAAATACTTGACTGTGTAGCATCTGAAGAAATACAGGTTTTATTGTGAGAGCATCATTTGAGTCTAAAATAAGCATGGAGGTGAAGGGGGTGTAGGCCTCATATGTGGCTGGGGAATGGGACCCTGTTTCGCTACTCCAGGCAGGGTGTGCCTATTTACCGCACCTGACCGCAACTGAATGCCAAATGGCAAGAATTTCCACAATTTAATAGAAAACTTAATATGCACTAGCTGCACTAGCAAGATCCATCTTTTGAGTGTTCTAAACATCTAAATTGGCCTCAGCTGTGGTCAGTTGCGGTCAGGTGCGGTCAGTTGCGGTCAGGTGCGGTCAGTTGCGGTCAGGTGCGGTAAGTAGGCACACCGCTCCAGGCAGGCATCCAGCTCATGGGAACCAGGAATGCCGAACCCTGTCTTCCCGCTGCTGGAGCTGATGTGGCTGAGCTGATGTGGCTGACTGCCCAAGCAGCCATATTTCCGCTGATTAATTACAACAACCAGCTATCTCAATCCCTCTTTACCTTTGCATGCTTCTACCCCCTCAAATATAGTTTCCCATACCCCTCACACCATATGCAACCCAAACTTCACCTCCCGACCTCACTGGCGGTCAAATCATTCACCAGTCAAAAATAAACGGTAACTGACCGACTTCCTCCTGCACATTTTTCCCCACCGACCTCTGTCTCCCTAGCCGCCGACCTCCCTGATGGTACCGATTTTCCGGATGCCGACATCCCTGCCGGACCCCCTGCCGCCGACCTCCCTGCCGGACCCCCTGCCGCCGACCTCCCTGCCGGACCCCCTGCCGCCGACCTCCCTGCCCGACCCCACCCCCTGCCGCCGACTTCCCTGCCCCACCCCCTGCCGCCGACCTCCTTGCCCGACCCCCTGCCCCCTACCTCCCTGCCCAACCCCACCCCCTGTCGCCGACTTCCCTGCCCCACCCCCTGCCACCGACCTCCCTGCCCGACCCCACCCCCTGTCGCCGACTTCCCTGCCCCACCCCCTGCCGCCGACCTCCCTGCCCCACCCCCTGCCGCCGACCTCCTTGCCCGACCCCCTGCCGCCGACCTTCCTGCCCGACCCCTGCCGCCGACCTCCCTGCCCGACCCCACCCCCTGCCGCCGACTTTCCTGCCGGGCCCCCTGCCGCTGACCCCCCTGCCTGACCCCTGCCGCTGACTTCCCTGCCGGACCCCCTGCCGCCGACATCCCTGCCGGACCCCCTGCCGCCGACATCCATGCCGGACCCCCTGCCGCCGACACCCCTGCCGGACCCCCTGGCGCCGACCTCCCTGCCCGAACCCCTGCCGCCGACCTCCCTGCCCGACCCCCTGCCACCGACCTCCCTGCCCGACCCCCTGCCCGACCCCCTGCCGCCGACATCCCTGCCCGACCCCTGCCGCCGACATCCCTGCCGGACCCCCTGCCGCCGACATCCCTGCCGGACCCCCTGCCGCCGACATCCCTGCCGGACCCTCTGCCGCCGACATCCCTGCCGGACCCCCTGCCGCTGACCTCCCTGCCCGACCCCTGCCGCTGACCTCCCTGCCCGACCCCCTGCTGCCGACATCCCTGCCGGACCCCCTGCCGCCGACTTCTCTGCCCGACCCCTGCCGCCGACCTCCCTGCCGCCGACCTCCCTACCCGACCCCCTGGCGCCGACCTCCCTGCTGGACCCCCTGCCGCCGACATCCCTGCCCGACCCCCTGCCGCCGACCTCCCTGCCCGACCCCCTGCCGCCGACCTCCCTGCCCGACCCCCTGGCGCCGACCTCCCTGCCCGACTCCTGCCGCCGACCTCCCTGCCCGACCCCCTGGCGCCGACCTCCCTGCCCGACTCCTGCCGCCGACCTCCCTGCCGGGCCCCCTGGCGCTGACCCCCCTGCCCGACCCCTGCCGCTGACTTCCCTGCCCGACCCCTGCCGCCGACCTCCCTGCCCGACCCCTGCCGCCGACCTCCCTGCCCGACTCCTGCCGCCGACCTCCCTGCCCGACCCCTGCCGCTGACTTCCCTGCCGGACCCCCTGCCGCCGACATCCCTGCCGGACCCCCTGCCGCCGACCTTCCTGCCCGACCCCCTGGCGCCGACCTCCCTGCCCGACCCCCTGGCGCCGACCTCCCTGCCGGACCCCCTGCCGCCGACATCCGTGCCCGACCCCCTGCCGCCGACCTCCCTGCCCGACCCCTGCCGCCGACCTCCCTGCCCGACTCCCTGGCGCCGACCTCCCTGCCGGACCCCCTGCCGCCGACCTCCCTGCCCGACCCCCTGCCGCCGACCTCCCTGCCCGACCCCCTGCCGCCGACCTTCCTGCCCGACCCCCTGCCGCCGACCTCCCTGCCCGACCCCCTGGCGCCGACCTCCCTGCCCGACCCCTGCCGCCGACCTCCCTGCCCGACCCCTGCCGCCGACCTCCCTGCCCGACCCCTGCCGCCGACCTCCCTGCCCGACTCCTGCCGCCGACCTCCCTGCCCGACCCCCTGCCGCCGACCTCCCTGCCCGACCCCTGCCGCCGACCTCCCTGCCCGACTCCTGCCGCCGACCTCTCTGCCCGACCCCCTGGCGCCGACCTCCCTGCCCGACTCCTGCCGCCGACCTTCCTGCCCGACCCCCTGCCGCCGACCTCCCTGCCCGACCCCCTGACGCCGACCTCCCTGCCCGACCCCCTGCCGCCGACCTCCCTGCCCGACCCCCTGCCGCCGACCTCCCTGCCCGACCCCCTGCCGCCGACCTCCCTGCCCGACCCCCTGGCGCCGACCTCCCTGCCCGACCCCCTGCCGCCGACCCTGCCGGACCCCCTGCCGTCGACCTCCCTGCCCGACCCCCTGCCGCCGACATCCCTGCCGGACCCCCTGCCGCCGACCTCCCTGCCCGACCCCCGGGCGCCGACCTCCCTGCCGGACCCCCTGCCGCCGACCTCCCTGCCGGACCCCCTGCCGCCGACCTCCCTGCCGGACCCCCTGCCGCCGACATCCCTGCCCGGCCCCCTGCCGCCGATCTCCCTGCCGGACCCCCTGCCGCCGACCTCCCTGCCGGACCCCCTGCCGCCGACCTCCCTGCCCGACCCCCTGCCGCCGACCTCCCTGCCGGACCCCCTGCCGCCGACCTCCCTGTCCGACCCCCTGCCGCCGACCTCCCTGCCCGACCCCCTGCCGCCGACCTCCCTGCCCGACCCCCTGGCGCCGACCTCCCTGCTGGACCCCCTGCCGCCGACATCCCTGCCCGACCCCCTGCCGCCGACCTCCCTGCCCGACCCCCTGCCGCCGACCTCCCTGCCCGACCCCCTGCCGCCGACCTCCCTGCCCGACCCCTGCCGCCGACCTCCCTGCCCGACCCCACCCCCTGCCGCCGACTTTCCTGCCGGGCACCCTGCCGCTGACCCCCCTGCCCGACCCCTGCCGCTGACTTCCCTGCCGGACCCCCTGCCGCCGACATCCCTGCCGGACCCCCTGCCGCCGACATCCCTGCCGGACCCCCTGCCGCCGACATCCCTGCCGGACCCCCTGGCGCCGACCTCCCTGCCCGACCCCCTGCCGCCGACCTCCCTGCCCGACCCCTGCCCGACCCCCTGCCGCCGACATCCCTGCCCGACCCCTGCCGCCGACATCCCTGCCGGACCCCCTGCCGCCGACATCCCTGCCGGACCCCCTGCCGCCGACATCCCTGCCGGACCCCCTGCCGCCGACATCCCTGCCGGACCCCCTGCCGCTGACCTCCCTGCCCGACCCCTGCCGCTGATCTCCCTGCCCGACCCCCTGCCGCCGACATCCCTGCCCGACCCCCTGCCGCCGACCTCCCTACCCGACCCCTGCCGCCGACCTCCCTGCCCGACCCCACCCCCTGCCGCCGACTTTCCTGCCGGGCCCCCTGCGGCTGACCCCCCTGCCCGACCCCTGGCGCTGACTTCCCTGCCGGAGCCCCTGCCGCCGACCTCCCTGCCGGACCCCCTGCCGCCGACATCCCTGCCGGACCCCCTGCCGCCGACATCCCTGCCCGACCCCCTGCCGCCGACCTCCCTGCCCGACCCCCTGCCGCCGACCTCCCTGCCCGACCCCCTGCCGCCGACATCCCTGCCCGACCCCTGCCGCCGACATCCCTGCCCGACCCCCTGCCGCCGACCTCCCTGCCGGACCCCCTGCCGCCGACATCCCTGCCGGACCCCCTGCCGCCGACATCCCTGCCAGACCCCCTGCCGCCGACATCCCTGCCGGACCCCCTGCCGCTGACCCCCTGCCGCTGACCTCCCTGCCCGACCCCTGCCGCTGACCTCGCTGCCAGACCCCCTGCCGCCGACATCCCTGCCGGACCCCCTGCCACCGACTTCGCTGCCCGACCCCTGCCGCCGACCTCCCTGCCGCCGACCTCCCTACCCGACCCCTGCCGCCGACCTCCCTGCCGCCGACCTCCCTACCCGACCCCTGCCGCCGACCTCCCTGCCCGACCCCCTGTCGCCGACCTCCCTGCCCGACTCCTGGCGCCGACCTCCCTGCCCGACTCCTGGCGCCGACCTCCCTGCCCGACTCCTGCCGCCGACCTCCCTGCCCGACTCCTGCCGCCGACCTCCCTGCCGGACCCCCTGCCGCCGACCTCCCTGCCGGACCCCCTGCCGCCGACCTCCCTGCCCGACCCCCTGCCGCCGACCTCCCTGCCCGACCCCCTGCCGCCGACCTCCCTGCCCGACCCCCTGCCGCCGACCTCCCTGCCCGACCCCCTGCCGCCGACCTCCCTGCCCGACCCCCTGCCGCCGACCTCCCTGCCCGACCCCCTGCCGCCGAGCTTCCTGCCCGACCCCCTGGCGCCGACCTCCCTGCCGGACCCCCTGCCGCCGACATCCCTGCCCGACCCCCTGCCGCCGACCTCCCTGCCCGACTCCTGCCGCCGACCTCCCTGCCCGACCCCCTGCCGCCGACCTCCCTGCCGGACCCCCTGCCGCCGACCTCCCTGCCCGACCCCCTGCCGCCGACCTCCCTGCCCGACCCCCTGCCGCCGACCTTCCTGCCCGACCCCCTGGCGCCGACCTCCCTGCCGGACCCCCTGCCGCCGACCTCCCTGCCCGACCCCCTGCCGCCGACCTTCCTGCCCGACCCCCTGCCGCCGACCTCCCTGCCCGACTCCTGCTGCCGACCTCTCTGCCCGACCCCCTGCCGCCGACCTCTCTGCCCGACCCCCTGCCGCCGACCTCCCTGCCGGACCCCCTGCCGCCGACCTCCCTGCCCGACTCCCTGTCCGACCCCCTGCCGCCGACCTCCCTGCCCGACCCCCTGGCGCCGACCTCCCTGCCCGACCCCCTGCCGCCGACCTCCCTGCCGGACCCTTTGCCGCCGACCTCCCTGCCCGATCCCCTACCGCCGACATCCCGGCCGGACCCCCTGCCGCCGACCTCCCTGCCCGACCCCCTGCCGCCGATCTCCCTGCCGGACCCCCTGCCGCCGACCTCCCTGCCGGACCCCCTGCCGCCGACCTCCCTGCCCGACCCCCTGCCGCCGACCTCCCTGTCGGACCCCCTGCCGCCGACCTCCCTGCCCGACCCCCTGCCGCCGATCTCCCTGCCGGACCCCCTGCCGCCGACCTCCCTGCCGGACCCCCTGCCGCCGACCTCCCTGCCGGACCCCCTGCCGCCGACCTCCCTGCCCGACCCCCTGCCGCCGATCTCCCTGCCGGACCCCCTGCCGCCGACCTCCCTGCCGGACCCCCTGCCGCCGACCTCCCTGCCGGACCCCCTGCCGCCGACCTCCCTGCCCGACCCCCTGCCGCCGACCTCCCTGCCCGACCCCCTGCCCGACCCCCTGCCGCCGACATCCCTGCCCGACCCCTGCCGCCGACATCCCTGCCGGACCCCCTGCCGCCGACATCCCTGCCGGACCCCCTGCCGCCGACATCCCTGCCGGACCCCCTGCCGCCGACATCCCTGCCGGACCCCCTGCCGCCGACATCCCTGCCGGACCCCCTGCCGCTGACCTCCCTGCCCGACCCCTGCCGCTGACCTCCCTGCCCGACCCCCTGCCGCCGACTTCCCTGCCCGACCCCTGCCGCCGACCTCCCTGCCGCCGACCTCCCTACCCGACCCCTGCCGCCGACCTCCCTGCCCGAGCCCCTGCCGCCGACCTCCCTGCCCGACCCCCTGCCGCCGACCTCCCTGCCGGACCCCCTGCCGCCGACCTCCCTGCCGAACCCCCTGCCGCCGACCTCCCTGCCCGACCCCCTGCCGCCGACCTCCCTGCCCGACCCCCTGCCGCCGACCTCCCTGCCGGACCCCCTGGCGCCGACCTCCCTGTCGGACCCCCTGCCGCCGACCTCCCTGCCCGACCCCCTGCCGCCGACCTCCCTGTCGGACCCCCTGCCGCCGACCTCCCTGCCCGACCCCCTGCCGCCGACCTCCCTGCCGGACCCCCTGCCGCCGACCTCCCTGCCGGACCCCCTGCCGCCGACCTCCCTGCCGGACCCCTGCCGCCGACCTCCCTGCCCGACCCCCTGCCGCCGACCTCCCTGCCCGACCCCCTGCCGCCGACATCCCTGCCCGACCCCTGCCGCCGACATCCCTGCCGGACCCCCTGCCGCCGACATCCCTGCCGGACCCCCTGCCGCCGACATCCCTGCCGGACCCCCTGCCGCCGACATCCCTGCCGGACCCCCTGCCGCCGACATCCCTGCCGGACCCCCTGCCGCTGACCTCCCTGCCCGACCCCTGCCGCTGACCTCCCTGCCCGACCCCCTGCCGCCGACTTCGCTGCCCGACCCCTGCCGCCGACCTCCCTGCCGCCGACCTCCCTACCCGACCCCTGCCGCCGACCTCCCTGCCCGACCCCCTGCCGCCGACCTCCCTGCCCGACCCCCTGCCGCCGACCTCCCTGCCCGACCCCCTGCCGCCGACCTCCCTGCCGGACCCCCTGCCGCCGACCTCCCTGCCCGACCCCCTGCCGCCGACCTCCCTGCCGGACCCCCTGCCGCCGACCTCCCTGCCCGACCCCCTGCCGCCGACCTCCTTGCCGGACCCCCTGCCGCCGACCTCCCTGCCCGACCCCCTGCCGCCGACCTCCCTGTCGGACCTCCTGCCGCCGACCTCCCTGCCCGACCCCCTGCCGCCGACCTCCCTGTCGGACCCCCTGCCGCCGACCTCCCTGCCCGACCCCCTGCCGCCGACCTCCCTGCCCGACCCCCTGCCGCCGACCTCCCTGCCGGACCCCCTGCCGCCGACCTCCCTGCCGGACCCCCTGCCGCCGACCTCCCTGCCCGACCCCCTGCCGCCGACCTCCCTGCCCGACCCCCTGCCGCCGACCTCCCTGCCGGACCCCCTGCCGCCGACCTCCCTGTCGGACCCCCTGCCGCCGACCTCCCTGCCCGACCCCCTGCCGCCGACCTCCCTGTCGGACCCCCTGCCGCCGACCTGCCTGCCCGACCCCTTGCCGCCGACCTCCCTGCCGGACCCCCTGCCGCCGACCTCCCTGCCGGACCCCCTGCCGCCGACCTCCCTGCCCGACCTCCCTGCCCGACCCGAAAGATTTCCTTTTCCCGAACGATGTCAACGCAGCGCCGTAAATGGCAGAGCGCAGCGTCGCCCAGCATACTTCTACATCAGAAGATTGTTGATTTGCTGGCAGCGTCTGCTCCAACGTTTGCCGAAAGGGACGACGCTTGTCGCTCTCTTGCGTGCCGAGTGAGTCAATCCGAGATTGAGATTTATGTCTAGTGGTATAATTTTTCTAGGGGTAATCCCGACAAGCGAGTGATCGGTATCGCAATCTGCGCTGTGATACGCGCGTGTGTTTAGGACCCGGGACAGATCTCGCCGTTTTGTCAGGATCAGATCTAGCTGATGCCAATGACCTGACCTTGGGTGGCGCCATGACACCTTATGCCTAAAACTACCTTGGAAAAAGGTGTTTGTGATACAGAGTTCGCTCTGCGCGCATAGCTCCAATAAACGTTGTCCGTTCTCGTTGATCTTCCCAACGCCAAAATGACCTATGCAACTCGGCCAAGACCCATGGTCATCCCCAACGCATGCGTTAAAATCCCCGAAAATGAACAAATGATCGCCCTTTGGCGCCTGATTTATGACCTCCCTCAGAGAGTCATAAAAACGGTCTTTGTCGTCAGCGGTAGCATAAAGTGTTGGAGCGTATACGCTGATTATCGTAGCGGACGCCCCATTTGATTGCATGCGAAGTGACATTATTCTTTCAGAAACTGCGACAGGCGTTTCGATTGTTGTTGCCAAATTATTTTTGACGGCAAAACCTACACCGTGTTCGCGACGGTCCTGGGCACCCTTTCCGCGCCAGTAAAACGTGTAATTGGCCTACTTTACCGATCCTGCGTCAGCCAATCGTGTTTCCTGTAGGGCAACTATATCCACGTTTAGTTTGTGAAGTTCACGGTCGATCAGCGCTGTCTTACGAACATTGTCAGTCGAGTCCGGCTCGTTTGTCATGCCAGTACACATGGTCCTCACGTTCCATGTGCATACGATCAGTTTCTTGCTTTGTGTTTTGTACTATGTTTACGTCTGCTTACCAAGATAATGTATACCGTGTAGCCCCACGCACCTGATGAGGCAGGCAGACGTGGCGGGTCAGTACCTTATTGACTGGGGGCTGCCCAGATTGAGGCGGGCGGTAACTGGCCAGTAGGGTTAAAAAAAACCTTCCCACCGTTAGAGGCAACCCATGGCGCCAATGCTCTACGCCAATCGAGCATAGCTTATAACCCGTAAACTGTTGCCTCCCTTGTTTTTTCCCTTGCGAGGTGTGCAAAGATGGAGTATACTCTCCATGTTTTGCTGCAATAGCCTGGGCAAGAATTTCAGGCAAACTAGTTATGCCCAGCATCTAATTCGCCTCTCTCGACCTAGCGGGCTTAGTCCAGAGGAATGACATATGTTAATACATCCGGAGCCCGTTCGGTTGCAGGAGTTGCCGGAAGGTGAGTTTTAGAACACCAGCCGCCTATTGGGACTCCAGCTCCAGATTTTATTTTTAGGGTTTACTCCCTTAACCTTTGACTTTCGCAAGCCTGACACACAAGGCAGTGTGATGTTGCTCACCATTACGGTGTGCTGAGAACTGTTTTCTGTCAGGGTACAGTCCCTTGCCTTTGACTCTCCCGAGCCATACCCGCAAGGCAGTGGGTCATTATCAATCATTTTTCGTTATCCGACAACATTCTCAGTCAACGCTGATCTAAACCGACGCTCCAAACAACTCATAATATTGTATTTTCGCAGACACATTGGCAGGCACAAATAGGTCGGGCAAAGGTTTAACCAACGACTACATTCGTATTACAGGTTGCGCAACAACAGGACGCGCGGATAAAAGTATATACCGTCAAGTAGTGCATCAAATGCGGTCGTATATCATTATCATACGCCGACTACTTCTCCGATTTTGTTATTAAATAATATCCTTACACAATTGTGAAGGCATATTCGAAACAGTGTAGCGGTTATAGTGATGATATAGTTCTGGTTTATGGTTGGTTGGAGCAAGGATCAAGGCGCAAGGTCATGGATCTTATTAGCGTAAGGATTTCTTCTACATCCCTCATATCACCTTTATCTTGCTCACTTTCCCCTGCACCCCCCCCCCCTCTACATACATGTAGCACTGCTTAAGAAGGTGGGATAGATAGGGGAGAACAATGTGCTTTATTCCATAACATATCATCGCTGAATGCGACCGCTCTAACCCACTGAATTATTGGGCGACCCCGACAATATGTAGAAAGTGTAGATCAGTTAATACCACTTTGAAGTTGCAATTGCCCTTTGGGTATGGCAAGAGTAGCTAATTATTCCATGTGCTACAGGAGAAAGGTCATATGCTTAGAAGATCCCACGCTTGATTATAGCATTACAAGATAACGTCTAATTGGCAGATTGAAGGCTGGCTAGAGCTGTAGCATACCGCTGTATATGATGTTCCTTACCCATTCCTATTTTTGGTGTCATGCAATCAAACTAAGTCAAATAACTGATTAAATGTGGCTACGACACTGATTGCAGCATAGGCTGCTTACCATTAGTTTGTGCGGATTTGTGTAATAAATGACTGATACAGATATTGTTGTTAATCGTATGTGGCTGCGCCAGAGGGGCATCATTGTACCATGTACACATGGACTGCTCTTCCAAGAGCAAGGTATAAAACTGTAGAAATAAGCTATATAGATACATTGTCGCATTGAAAGTTCTTGGACCTAATTCTTCACAACTCAGCACCATACAGCTCATAAAATATGTGTTACCATTAAAGTAATTAAAATAGAATATATTTAATTTTCCAGGCTTCGAAGTCTTCCCAAAGATGTGGAGGAATAAAGCACAGCTCATTGTTTCTGAGTTATCACCGGGCCGCCTCTCAAACTGTGTACACAATGGGGACAGAAGATTCACACAACCCTTGTCATGTACAGTGGTTTGTAAATCTGACTCCAGCCATACATCATTAAGTCACCGCATTAGCACTCTGACGAAGACACCTAAGCCACCCATGAAGCCCCGTGGCAACGATTACTGTACACTAGCGGAGGAAAGGCCAGTACATTACGTCGATGTGCCTAGCCACGAGACGACATTCCGTGTGCCTTATTACGATGTCGGACCAAGGACAGGAGGTCCTGTGATATTAGCCTATCACGGCGCTCCGGGCACCTTCAACGACTTCGATGAGATCCTTGATCCGTTGTGCCAAGCTGGAGTGAGGGTCCTCGTTCCAACCATTCCAGGTAATATGCACATTCGTATTAATGTCGCACATGATATCCTTTACATGGCTAACCGATGTTGTACAGATATATATATTTGTGCTATAAACGTACATGGGTCCTTCAGGTCATATATATGCATACATATATATACGATAAAAATTACGATATTGATCATAATGCGTTGTTACTGACGTCAGCGATATTGTCATGGGGTTTCTCATGTTTCTCGCCAGGCAATCCGATGACTGTGGCTCAGGGAAAAACCACATTCGATTCGACTACCACGGCACGGGCGAGATTTATTCAAGACTTCATGGGTTCTGTCGATTTAAAAACGTAAATTTCCTTCTTTGATTCATAGGAGCCTTTATGCGTGATGTTATTTGACTTGACACTGAATTTGTTTTTTGCTAGTGCGTGCATGGGTATCAGTGCAAATCAAATTGATTCATAAACGTAAAATGAACTGGCAATTATATAACCATCTTAGCTCCTTAGCTCATGTCTCAACTCCGTGCTCTGTGAATCTAGTGATTGTCTAGATACAATTCGTCATTTTATCCCATGAACTAGTCCCGGTCTGGCTTAACCAAAGATTGTCTAGACTCTTTGGCCTAACCGAGTTAATCAGAAAAATAACCAGAAACATCGACTCCTCCGTTAGCGTTTAACTATATGTTACATATATGCACGTATTATGTTTTATAGAGAGCTGTGTTAATGTATAGATTGTATGGAACGCATGTGTTCTCTCTGACAGAGTAGATGTCATGATGGCCCACAGTCTGGGGTCATATCCGGTCATGCACGTGGCGGCCCACAGTGACGTCACAAAGGGGGTGGCCCTCTTCAACCACGGAGGGTTTGTGCATCACAGGTGACACCGTCCGGCGAGTTCAATCTCTTATTCTGCAGTGGCCACGTGGCGGCGCTCCACGAGCCGAGAGGGACGTTTCTGGGAAGATTTTAGCGGAAGTCTTAAATCACTGCTCGTTTGATTTGATCGGAGTTTAATGGCTCTTTCAGCCTGTAACGTACCATTAATCCCTGTCGAGCAGAGAGTTCCATGAAAGGCATGTTAACGACTTCGCCTAAAATAAAATGACCTACAACATTGGACGAAAGATATGTGTGTGCCTTGCGTCCTTGGCCAATACATGGTTAGTGGTGAATGTTCTTGTGTTAGTGTCGGTTTCTGTGGAGGTACATGTACTTGTCATGGCTGTTTCAGGGGTTTACGCCCGTACCCCCTGGCGTATGCCTACGGGGCCCTGCTCCAGCTACATGTACTTGTCATGGTTGTTTCAGGGGTTTACGCCCGTACCCCCTGGCGTATGCCTACGGGGCCTTGCTCTAGCTACATGTACTTGTCATGGCTGTTTCAGGGGTTTACGCCCGTACCCCCTGGCGTATGCCTACGGGGCCTTGCTCTAGCTACATGTACTTGTCATGGCTGTTTCAGGGGTTTACGCCCGTACCCCCTGGCGTATGCCTACGGGGCCTTGCTCTAGCTACATGTACTTGTCATGGCTGTTTCAGGGGTTTACGCCCGTACCCCCTGGCGTATGCCTACGGGGCCTTGCTCTAGCTACATGTACTTGTCATGGCTGTTTCAGGGGTTTACGCCCGTACCCCCTGGCGTATGCCTACGGGGCCTTGCTCTAGCTACATGTACTTGTCATGGCTGTTTCAGGGGTTTACGCCCGTACCCCCTGGCGTATGCCTACGGGGCCCTGCTCTAGCTACATGTACTTGTCATGGCTGTTTCAGGGGTTTACGCCCGTACCCCCTGGCGTATGCCTACGGGGCCTTGCTCTAGCTACATGTACTTGTCATGGCTGTTTCAGGGGTTTACGCCCGTACCCCCTGGCGTATGCCTACGGGGCCTTGCTCTAGCTACATGTACTTGTCATGGCTGTTTCAGGGGTTTACGCCCGTACCCCCTGGCGTATGCCTACGGGGCCTTGCTCTAGCTACATGTACTTGTCATGGCTGTTTCAGGGGTTTACGCCCGTACCCCCTGGCGTATGCCTACGGGGCCTTGCTCTAGCTACATGTACTTGTCATGGTTGTTTCAGGGGTTTACGCCCGTACCCCCTGGCGTATGCCTACGGGGCCTTGCTCTAGCTACATGTACTTGTCATGGTTGTTTCAGGGGTTTACGCCCGTACCCCCTGGCGTATGCCTACGGGGCCTTGCTCTAGCTACATGTATTGTCATGGCTGTTTCAGGGGTTTACGCCCGTACCCCCTGGCGTATGCCTACGGGGCCTTGCTCTAGCTACATGTACTTGTCATGGTTGTTTCAGGGGTTTACGCCCGTACCCCCTGGCGTATGCCTACGGGGCCTTGCTCTAGCTACATGTACTTGTCATGGTTGTTTCAGGGGTTTACGCCCGTACCCCCTGGCGTATGCCTACGGGGCCTTGCTCTAGCTACATGTACTTGTCATGGCTGTTTCATGGGTTTACGCCCGTACCCCCTGGCGTATGCCTACGGGGCCCTGCTCTAGCTACATGTACTTGTCATGGCTGTTTCAGGGGTTTACGCCCGTACCCCCTGGCGTATGCCTACGGGGCCCTGCTCTAGCTACATGTACTTGTCATGGCTGTTTCAGGGGTTTACGCCCGTACCCCCTGGCGTATGCTTACGGGGCCTTGCTCCAGCTGCCGGTGATAGGGAAGCTGGCACGAATCCCATTGCGATTTGCATACAATCAGAGAGGTAATTTAACCATATACATATATTACAAACAAGCTATATACATGATTGTATACAATTCTATGTGTCATATTATTAGTATAAGGATTCTTAACATGATCGCTACGATTTGAAATTTGTATTATTGATATAAAATTAAAACACACAACACAATAGCGTTAGATGTTATTTGAATAACTGTCCTGAAAGCACATTCCGCACAGTGACAGTATTTGATGGTCCCCAACGAGGACTCACTTTGAACCTTGTGCGACAAGTACGAAAACTAACTGACTAAAATATCGTCTGGTGTTCATTGCTTTGTGAAGGATTTCTTCTGGATTTGTTGGAGACTATCTACATTTCATTAGATTGTTATTTTCCCTGGCTGACGTTTCTTATATTGCTCAGGTTTCAAGGTGGATGACGTGGAGCATTTGACACGAAGTATGTTCATCGTCAAGGGCATAAATTTCCGGCAGGTAAGTCGCCCAGTGTGACGTCATTAATGTAAGTTGTCGCTCTACACCTCGGCGTTAATAGCGGGGATGAATAACGTACACGTGAAAACGAATGAGGATTAACCGTTTCAACAACACCACCGTTCTACCATTTACTGATGAGCTAAGCTGTTCTAGGCTGCAAGCAAGAAACGTCTTTCGTGAGAGAATATTAACGGTTTGTGATATTCCTTAGAAGACGCAATTGAGTTAAATTCCTGGGTAATGCTATTCCACAATTTTGGGGTTGAGTTGTTGTAACGCGCGATTGTGTGTTGGCTTCGCACTGTACCGCCCTTCGTTTTTTGTTGTGTTGGTAGATGCGAGCGAACGGGGAGCGATTCAGAGACAAGAACATTCCCATGCTGACGGCAGTGGCGCAGAACGACAAGCTGATCGAGTGGCAGATCTCGCTTCAATTCTCGCGCTTATGCGGCATCTCTGATGAGCTGATGACTTACCTGGACGCAGATAGACAGGTTGTCAAAGGACCCAGTACAGGTTTGTTGGCGTGGCCTGCGACTCATTGTTGTGAGAAGCATTGTTTGAGACTTTAATATCTCGCGGCGGAACCCTCCCTAGCTCAGGCTGAGATGCAGATCAATGCAGACTACTAGGAGAAGGCCTTACTCACCATTCAGTTTATGCCAGTGTTCTAGGTGTGGTCGTGGGTTCGCGCCCGGCACCTGCGTGTGGCACCTGCTTCATCCAATCCCATCGTCTCGAAATGTATCGACACAGTTCAGCCTTCATGTGTGCAGACAGCGCCTAAGATACCCTTATTTAATATCTTACCGTACTGTTCGTGGGAATAAAATGTTAAGTTGAAGTATTTATCGCTTTCAGATGAAGCGTTGGCAAGTCGGACGTTGATTTTCGAGCGCGGAGGTCATTTGGTACACAGAGCGCATTCTGAATTGGTGGCGAAATGTCTGGTCGATCTTGTCCGTTGCGTGAACAAGGAGTTCAAGCTCTCATCAGAATCCTCATCATCCTGACCTTCCTGCAGATCCACGTCGAATATTATGGTGCTACATGTATTGGTGTTAAGTTTAACGTAGTGGTAGAATTACTATGATAACAACAAGGTGGTATTATTGGATATAGTTATCATATGGCGAACATTGTTATGTTAACGACGCCAGATCTTGTAATGTTAACAACGCCATATCTTGTAATGTTAACAACGCCATATCTTGTAATGTTAACAACGCCATATATTGTAATGTTAACAACGCCATATCTTGTAATGTTAACAACGCCATATATTGTTATGTTAACAACGCCATATCTTGTAATGTTAACAACGCCATATCTTGTTATGTTAATTAACAACGCCATATCTTGTAATGTTAATTAACAACGCCATATCTTGTAATGTTAACAACGCCATATCTTGTAATGTTAACGCCATATCTTGTAATGTTAATTAACAACGCCATACCTTTTAATGTTTAGCTAACAACGCCATATCTTTCAAAGTGTAGTTTCTTTATAGAAGTGTCCTGATAACGGCCATTACAAACTGAACTTATCTCTAAATTAAACTTCTTGCTCGTTATTTTGTTTAGCATCCCTTCGTCTGAGGAGGACGATCAATTTACCGCTAATCTTGTTTGAAGTTACGTAATTCCACCGACTCGCTGGTGGGAACCTCGCGTTTGACGAGCAACATGCACGACTGAATGTGGCCGTGAGAGATCCATGGAGACGGGTACAACATGAATCGTTTTTACTAATTCTAATACCAGTGTCGGACCAGACTATACTCAGGCTATGAGAGCAAACGAATAATGCGTTCGTACCGTATTTATGTATTTATTTACCTGAATGACGTTCCAGTGTACTATTGTATGAACCCGCCACATGTCATTATGTGTATTGCATCTTTTCAACACGAGGGCCTCGGGCTCATTGTTGCTTTGAAATAAACTAAACTATTATATATTTATTTATGGTTGGAATAGACTGGCCGGTGTCGCCGGGTATATAGCGGTGCTATGTGTATCTATGCCATGGGGTTAGAGTGCACAAAGGGAGGCTACATCTGACTGCGGTATTGCACCCGTTCATAGCATGCGATACCGGACTCTCGTTGGGGCAATCTATATTGACAGGACTGATAACCGATCCATCGTGATTTGTTGTTTTATGCCACTTGTGGACACACATACTGTAGTTCTTATTTCAGTCAGCTACCTATAACATATTTAATGCTAAGCAGGTATATTATGTAAATTACCCGGTTTATTTCGATGTACTGCGTCGTTGAGAAAATTCCCGGATTTGGCGCTCTAGAAACCCAATAATAATAATGGACCGAATCGGGTCAAGAGACATCCGGTGAAACAAAAAGCCGACACTACATCAAGGATCGAACTAGAATTTACCGACGGTGTAATAATAGATACATGCATATAAATTTATATTAGAATTTTATTTTGAAACGTCTGATCCATGGAGACATATTGGATAGACATATTGCCGTCTAGGCAAAGACATTCACATTTTAGCGGGCGGAAACCGTGGTACCTTCTATAAAAGGAGTATGTGTGAAGTTGTCCTGGCGAAATCATGAATTTTAAACAATTATATGAACTTTTAACATTTACTTTGCAAAATATTTTACAATACAATTATTACTAAGTGCTCTCGTTACGTTTCTCGCTGAATGAACAGATTGCAGTCAAAAATGTACGTGGAAAAATAAAAGAAATGAATACATAAATGAACAAATTAGGTGTTACTTGAATGTTCTCTCGCAACGTGGAAGACAACTTCACGAAAGCAACAAGAGTTGCCCTTAACACCGGCACAAATTAGGTAATGGCTCCAGTTAGGCACGAAAAGTGTCTTTCCATCGTAGGCTCTCACACTTGAAGTGGTGATGGAAACAGTCCAGAAATGGTATTTAAAATAATTTGATGACTTTCCCAATCCAAAACATTTTAGAGCAGCTAAACATTCGCAATTTTTGACTTCGCGCCAAGTGGGGTTTATGAATACCAGCCATGGTTTTAAAAATCCATGTTAAAACAGAAACCAACACAAAACGCCAAAAGCATTTCTTCTCTATATATTTCATATGACGCAGTACGCTATCATCAGATTGTTTACTAAATTAATAAAAAGGATATCGGCTAATATACATCAACACTGTGTACAGCAGCTGGGCTACACATTCAGTCCTCTACACGGCGTGGGTTAAATACAATTGCACTTCGTCACATGGGAGGAAAAAAAACAAAACAAACGTCATCACGACGTGCGAGACAAACACGTGAGTGAGTCGTGCCTCGGCCGGCTCCTTCCACATTCCAAGCGTCCTTCCAACATGGCGTCTTTCTGGGTCAGACAGACGCCCACCTCAAGGGAACAAGACACGCAAAAACAAAGATGGCCGCTTGTGAACAGATTGAGAGGATATTTTCAGGTTTTCCGCGATTTCTTCTTTTTAAGTAGCTGTTCATATACATTGAGATATATTTGGGGCACGAATTTTAAGCTTCTCTCACAATACTGTTCATATGGAAGACAGCTGAGTTGCACATAGATCCATTTGACAAACTCAAATGTTGTGAAACGCAGATGTGTTCCCAAAAGAGTACTATTCTCATAAAAATATAAAATTCACACCCTACACATATCAATGTATGTGAATTGTTACTTGTAATATAGGTATTTAAGAAGATACAGCTGAAAAAACCCAATATATGTCCTCAAGCGATGTCTTCGATCGGCCATGTTGGCATCCATTTTGTCTCATTCCACAATGGATTATAATGCTCCATTACGTTCCTGTCGGGGTCAGTAATACTGTTACCGCTCGCTTCAACATCGATCAATATTACAAAGCAGTGAACACACTGACGACGCTCGGCACTCTGGGGGGTGGGTGAGTGGGGCTTTATAGACCACCTTTGTGCTCACATGGGCTACCGACTGAGGAACCTCCTGGGACAACGACCTTGAAGGAAGATTCCCGGTGTGTGTTTTAGTACATACCACACTTTGCCGAGAAGGTAGGTAGGGAGGAAAACAGGGGTTCAACAGCTTCTGCGTTAGACATCCAAATTTGAGAGAAGTGGGGTTGAAATTAGGAGTCCCTTGCATGGGATAGATCTTCGTTTTACGATCATGGCTATCCAGTTTGAAGTTTTAAGGGAAAAGCATAAAAGGTCGTTTCACAAAGGATTTTCCACCCACTTATAAGTATCTCACATTTTGATGCGGCGAGCAATTCCACTCAAGTCTTCGCACAGTTTGGAAGTGACATGGCAACGATTCAACGTTAGTCGCACACACCAAACTGCAGCGTCCCTCCCTTCAGAACACTTCTGGCGCTTCTTAATGTTTGCACACAAGTTATATATATACTCCATGTATTGTGTTCGGGTGAGCGGCACCTCTGACTTGCTGTCGAATTCAAGCAACAACGTCCAAATCAAGTACGAGATTATCACCGGATAACACTCATTACCACCAAAACAATGGACTCTCACAAGCAGACTTTGGATAGCTTTAAACGATGCCACAAAGGTCACCTTGGTATCACTTGCAGCCCGTACGCCGTTTTCAAGGTTAGCGCACAAACCATTATTTCAAATGGACTCGTCTAAGATTTATAACATTTATAACATGAAAGGCGATATCGTGGACGCTTGCACCAGTGGGCGACCCCACACAAAGGTCATATTATCACCATGGTAACTAGAGTTCCCCTACCCACGCGACTGGTAAACTATGATCTGCGGTCGTTCAGAGAGGAGACAACTACCGCCCCTTGGTTTATGGCGACGACAGACAATGCACTGACAGAGGTACGTAGTTTCATAAGCAGCATGCAGCCTATTTATGTATAATATATATATATAGAGAGAGAGAGAGGGCGATATATGTACACATACAGGTATCATAGATTTACACGAAGATACAGGTTACAGCTAACGACGCCAGTGACTTTATGCTAATAAGTGTACATTGGCTCGCCCAGGAATAATCGGCCAATATATGGTATTATAATAATTAATCTACGTTCTCTAGAACTACGCGCATGAAGTTTGATGCAGTTGCCGAGGCTCTTAATTGTGATGTTTGGAATACAGCGAAGTGACCAAAACGGGTGGGGACGGGGCGTGAGGGTGTGTGTGTGTGTGTGGGGGGGGGGGGGGGGGCAGAGGGACATTAATAAACTAGCACTCGCGTTTGTTACAGCAGCTCCTTATAGCGGGATCAGTTTGACAACAGGAAACATTGAACGGCATCACAACACCAATATGGAGGGGGGGGGGGGGTAGGGGTCAGGAGGGGTGGGGGGTGCAGGCCAGACAGAAAGGCAGCAGTTCTGAAGTATGGTATATAACGATGAGAAGAACATACCCAGCCCACCCCCAACCTCTATAAATCTTCGAGATCTCATCGCATTAAACTCAGACTTCACAAGACATTAATTTCAAGAAAACATTCCTTTTGTTCCCCTCTACATCATTTGTCTCTGGGACCTCTGTAAGTTCCTTTAAGTCTAAAACGTGATTATTAACGAGGATTCTGTAAGCTGTATATTCAAGGAAAGTGTTGCTTTCCAAAACAAACACGCATTTAATGCACCAGTATGTCAAAAAAGCTCTACAATACGCTGACATACCAAGGTGCCAACGACACCTTATTTTCTTTGTTAATAATAAAAATCACTTTCATCAGTATATTTCCAGCCTCAAGAAAGCGTTTGCGTCCCTACATAATTGTCCATGCAACTGGAGCGGCCACGGTAACCAATACGAGCAACATAGAACAGCGAGACCAACAAATACATAACTTTGTACAAAGAAATCTACCGCAAAACGAGGCGTGTGTTAATAAAGTACAGAGCAGTGAGGGTAGGACCATCAGCACATAACAAACAACCGGGGGGGGTGACTTGTGCTCACCACCGAGCTCACCGTGTTTTCACGAGGAATGTTGTATCTCGCCATCACCAGTCGACGACAGACAGCGGGTGACGCGCTCATTGACAATCAGGACATACATACCCCCCCTCCACGCCCCGCCCCCCCACCCCCCACTCCAAAAAAAAAACGTGCATTTAATTCGTTCAGGTAATACGGAAGTGGATCCTTTGTGCCACTCGTCCCTTCTCGCCGGGTCGGAGTAGTGGAGATTTAATGAAGAAAAACAACCCCAACAAGAAGAAGCGCGTGCGCGTCCCACACAGAGATAGCATGGCGATGGTGGTCGGGCGGTTACAGTATGACATCTGCAGTAATCAGACATAATCCTTCAGTTCGTACATACAATGAAACTACCGGCTAATACAGTGAGAGGCAGCTACTCTGCGCCGTGCATATATAAGCTTCAAATCAATATCCTACATGTACCAAAACAGTAACGAAATGATCACAATGCCTTGTTCTCTCATCGGTGGCGTGCCCACTCCTGTACTGACTCGCCGAGCAGGTATCTGGGATTCCCTCATTGCAATATTGTTTTATTCTCATGATCAGGAGAACGTCACAACGAATTACGATAGTCTATATAGGCACGACTCTCCAAATCTACACTTGCATTGCTTACGGTTGGCCAACAGACGCCAACCGAAAGGAAAAAACAAACATACCAGCGATAAAGTGCACTAATAAATAAACACCAGTTGTTACCACAGCGTCGGCATCATTTGCCACACAACATACTACATATTTCAGATCTTGAAATCTTGTTGAAGCACTTCTCATGACTGATTCAAGTCACTCACTGACATCGGTTCTTCACGAGTGTCGAATTCACATCCGTCCAGTCGCCCCCTTTAGGCTACATATGAAACAGAACCGTCAACACCAAACATACTTCCATTATTTTACATACAGTAAAATGTGTAACTTGACAACATTAGAAAATGAAGAATACCATTCATAACGTCCACTCAACGTTACAGAACTGCTTTATATATATAGGCGTAAGCCGCCAAGAGGCATTGGAGTCTCTATCCCACAACAGCGTTACCCAATCAAAATACAAGCGGTTACCTCATCAGCTAAGTTCACTTTAATTTACTTTATTTTACTTTACCCCGATCTGTTGGCCTAGATAAAAGCGACAACACCGTAACTCGCTAGACAAGATAAACCTAAGGGACCCCTGGGGTAATACAGAACAGCTAACAGCGAACCGACGCTTTCACAACGTTCACTCCGCGTCACAGCAGCACGAAAGTACTAAATATTGCCAATAATGTCCAGGGATTCATCGCCGCGAAAAAGGTCCCGGGAAGTTGAGTCGTTCAGTCACCAGGCGGCGCCACTTTACGGAGAGCGACGTGACCGATGCGCCAATTATAGCTGGACTTCCAATAGTTCGCATAGTCGCTTGGATACAGATTCCTTGCTTGTACGGATTGTCAATCGGTACATCTGCAAGACAAAGCATGCAAAGGAATTTTAACATAAATATTTCCGCAGAAATGTTTTCCCGCTCTACGGTAACACGTGTGCTACTTAGTCAAACGCGACTATTTACCATTTAAGCAGAAATCAAATTTTGTAACTGCGAAATAATTCTGCACCAGCAAAAATAGTTCTGCACCAGCGGAAATTATTGTGCACTAGGGGAAATAATTCTACACCAGCGGAAATAATTCTGCACTAGCGGAAATATTACACACACACGTTACAGTGCATCGAATATTTATTTTTATTTTCATTCTTTTACATTCTTACATTGTCGTTTTCATTGCCGACATTTCGAGCTATAAGCAATGCCTTACACTTAGTGTAATGTAATTATCGCCTAAAACTAATATAAATTGTAAAGTTTTGGCCGTGGCACCGATTGGGCTGGGATGTTGGGGGCTGGGTGGAAGTGGGGGCGGGGGGTTACTCACGTTGGCCTGCCTGTTGGGTTCTAGTCGCATCAGACAGCCAACCTGCACGGACCGCGTGTGCACAACACCAGCGCTAACGTAGTTCTCAGGGTTGGGGTCCACGCCCTCCAGCAGACTCATGCCGAACCCTATCAACTGGAAACCAGGAGGCGACCACACATTGACTTCTAACCTATGGTGACATTGTGCCGTATGCCCAATCTATTGACATTACCTGCACCGGTAGAAAACGTAGTCTACCCGAGTTATATGTATAAGGGTTAATCCCCGAGCAATGAAACGAAAGGGTTAATGACTTAATTCGCACTATTGCCAACTTTGGTTCATACTCGCATGTTAGCGTCTGCGACATTGACTGCTGTACATATCTAGCGCTAGGCGTGAGTAAGACGTGAGCTACAGTGAAACACTGGCTCATACTAACACGGCAGACCGACCGTGATCGAAGCCGAGCATAACTGTATCTTACTTCTGAAGTACAGCTTCGATTGATTTAATTAGTCTGTGCAGGGCATATCGCGAAAATTGGAAGGGTTAATGAAGAGAGGAGCCAGGATTAACCCTTTACTCTTTGCGAAGACCTAAATTGGATCTTTACTGTTATCGCGTACTGGCCGCTTGGGCTGGCCTAACAGAGCTCACTCGGTAAAGGCCGAACGCGCTACCTAGCAGGTACTGGCGTCTACAAAACCAAGAGCACAGTACCTTAGCTTTGACTTGTTCAGGGTCTTGGCTTTGAGTGGCCTTGAATATCTTCTGGCTTTCTTGCTCAGGTCTGAAGCCATTAATTAATTTCATTGATTAATGAGACAGGAGACCAGGCTGGCCACGGAACAGAGTCGCCAAAGCATTACACTAACCTACAGGTATAATATATAAGAGCTGTCATTCACGAGTGGCTTAAGTTACAAAATGATATGTACTTATATAACAGATTCACCCACGCCATACACTGCATAATATTCGGGTTCTACTATTTAATTTAATAGCAGAAGTCTGATGTACTTTACATGAATTATTAAATAGCACGAGATCTCGGACAATGACCACCACTTACTTACTTACTTAATGCCTTGATAACAGATTACAACCAATGCAAACAGGAAGGTGTACAAGGAGAGGGCTAAGCACTTCAAGAGGTTTCTTCATTACTAGAATTTGCTGCCATTGCAGTATTGCGACTCGAAGTCGGACCAGATACCGGGGTAGGTCTAGATACTTACAGACTTAGGAGCTTCCACCGGTTAAAGAACGTGGAGCCGTCCATTTCCGTCGGCTCGATGAATTTGTTGATCATAACTGGCAGTTTGGTGCTGACTTTTTGCTGCACGCTACTGTACCTGGAGGCGAAACGCAATAAATTGTGCTTTAGGCAACTTTGTGACGATGAAGGCTAGATCGGGCCAAGACACGTCCTGAGACAATGGAGTGGGATTGGATGAACCATGGCCCACGAGCAGGTGGCAGGGCGCGAACCCACGACCACAACTAACACACCGGCATAAACTGAATGTTGAGTAGGGCGTGCTCTTAGCCCCTCCCCACCTCCCAGACCAACCCACATCCACCCACCCAGAATACTCACATAAACTGAATGTGGAGTAGGGCATTCTTCTGGTGGTCTTCTACCCACCACCCTCCCCGCTCCTCTCAGACACACCCACATGCACCCAGAACACTGACATGAACTGGATGTTGAGTAGGGCGTACTCCTAGCCCCCCCCCCCCCCTCCCGCTCCAGACTACTCACATGAACTGGATGTTGCGTAGGGCGTTCTTCTAGCCCCCCCCCCCTCCCCCTCCCAGACACACCCAGAATACTCATATGAACTGGATGTTGAGAAGGGCGTTCTTCTAGCCCCCCCCCCCCTCCCAGACCTTCAGAATACTGACATGAACTGGATGTTGCGTGGGGCGTTCTTCTAGCCACCCCCCCCCTCCCAGACCTTCAGAATACTGACATGAACTGGATGTTGAGTAGGGCGTTCTTCTAGCCCCACCCCCCCACTCCCAGACCTTCAGAATACTCACATGAACTGGATGTTGAGTAGGGCGTTCTCCTGGTAGTCGTCTACCACTTCGATGTTGATCAGCTGGGTTTTCTGCGCCCCACCCTCTATGGTGGGATCCACAGGTTTGACTTGAACGTTTATTTGTGGACACAGTCAAGGAATCATCTTTTAATAATCTCTGCATGATACTGGCAATACAGGTTATATCATCACATCTCGTTACTTTCCAAGCAACTGTAACCGCTCAATTAATTGCCAGAATAATTACAAATTACTGAAATATAAATCCAAATAAACCTCGAGACAAAACAATGTAGCGCTTAACCCATTCCATTGCATCTTAAATAAAACAAAACAAAAATCAAATAAACATATGGCCTAGTTCCCCAACAAACCACACGGGTGCGCCACTGACCGGAGAACCTAGCTCTTCTCTACCTCGAGCCTTCCCACTGTCGCCATATGACCGACAGAGGGTACAGCGTCCGGTCTAACTCAATCAGCTGAATCCTTTCCAACGCTGCCTTCAGGGCCGCCGGTAAACATCAACGATACTGTTAGACGGATCACTATTAGGAAGATTGGTTGGTTGTACATTCAGGACGCTTAACCAATTTAGATCATACGGCGTCAATGGCAGAAGGAAGGAGAGGGGAGCCATGTCCCCGGGGGTAACCCCCTACTCTTTACGAATAAAGAGGTCGGTCAATAGCACTTGTGCTAATGTTTATTGTTGACTTTTATATACCGACGGTAAATTAAACTTGATCTTATCTTATGTCCGCGGGGGTAACCCTCCACTCTTTGCGAAAGAAGACATGGGATCTGTATCCTGCGACCACACAGACATGGCCAGAGCGGGGCTCGAACCACCGATCTACGAGACGTCAGGCTCTCAGATAGCCAAAACCCTCAAGGCGAGCGCTGTAACCCACTGAGCTACCGTGCCGGCCCCCCATTAGGAAGAACAAGACTGGACAGAGCACAGGTCCCGGGGAGGGACACGCCGCGTCAGACAAGGATATGTGAGTTGAGGACGCCCGGGCAGACGACTTCCGGGAGGAAGGCGTTGAAGGGGAATGGCGTCTTGTTGCCGTAGAACAGCGTGAGTCGACCCAGGTTCTGGCGGAACTCGGACTTCACGCCGATCTGTATCAAGTCGTTCTCATACAGAACGCCATTGTTTTTGCAAATAAATCTGAAACAAAAGAAGAATTATCTATTTTACTTAAAGATATAATTTTTTGAGCAGATCATAATGTACATTATTGGGTCTTATTTGGCACATTAAGAAAAATTAAGCAAAATGGAAAATGCAGTGCTTCAAGTTCTATCACAAATATAACAACCCGAAATCTGTACTAAATCAGAGTATCACCCAGATTATAACGCAACCGAGACTTCTTAATTTCATGAGGCCAATTTAGCCTTACTGTACAAACAGATGATGTAAAACACCCATACATCCATCTTAATTTCACCGAGAGACAAGATGACAATAACGAGGAAAGTGCGAAATTCGGGAGCTCCGATTACTGACTTGTTAAACGTGTCTTCCGTGGGAGAGGATCCAAACATCCCATCTATCCCACCCACCCCCGCGGGGGCCGAGGAGTGGACGGGGTCGGTGCTCGACTCCCCGCCGAAGTCCCCCAGCACGTCTATCAGGATACCCGTGTTGTTCACCGACCGCGAGGCGGCGCCACTGTCGTTGTTCTGTGATGACGTCGACAGGTTGAGTAGGTCTGTCGTTGTCGTGGTAGTGCCCGCTCCGGCACTCCCGGGGGCCGCACTGGTAGAGTTCACGCTGGCCTGAGAGAAATGAATAATCACCGTCAGCTATATCCATACCCGTCAATACTCTGAGGGTTATGGGACTGAGAGACATGGCTCGTACCAACCGACGGCGGCACTGTCGTATTGGGCGCCGGCGCGCCATGAATGAAACATAACCTTCCGAATCTGATATTTAAAGGTGGCTGCGTGTGAGCAAAGGACGACATTACCTGACCAAATACAGCGTCCCACAGGGATAAGCAGACATTTACAAAAGACAATCGAACATTTGGCGCCCGCAGTTTTTTTAAATACAAATACAGCCGTTCACTGTCCTAACCTTTGAATCCTAACAGTATCGTCATTCCAGCAGACTTACCGAAACCAGTGTTCGAGAGCACCGTATCAAAAAAACTAGCTTGACTTTACAGAAAGTAGATGAATGGAGTGTCTTCTTAGCCTTTCATTACAATAAAAACGATAAACTATTCAGCTAAGCTAGAGAAACCAGTACTGCATCCAATCTCAAATAAACATATGAAGTAATAAGTCATTTACTTCGTAACCCTCATTTAATATCTTCGGTTATTCAGCCACAGAGTATGATGAGAACGACACCCGATTCACCCACCACCAAGAACAAAATCAACAATGAAAAGCAGTAAGGTGAGTATTCTCAGACGGTATATTATAATACAAGTAGGAGGCAGAGTTAATTTGATCTGTCTCTGATCAAAGTTTAAATGCGGCGAATGTTTCGTCCAAGGAAGCAAATGATTTGGCAAAAGTTTCGCTGCATCGAGGACAAGGGCCAGTAAACGTCTCTCAATGCCAACTCACAACAGGTCTCCTTGTGGGTTATTGTAGTGAAGTATTAGGACATTGGAGTGCTTACTCGGCGTAATCCTTGGTTCAAAATGGCTCACGTAATACTCACACCTAGCATTTACAAAAAAACATTTCTTGTCACGTGATTTCGATTTTTGATGACGTGAACTATTTATAATGGAAACGACCTTTGAGAAAACGACGAGAGGTCCCCAGAGTATCTCCGGGCGATTGGTCAGCACGAAGCGTTCGACCAGGTCTGATACGTCAGCTGTAGCGACTGGCGTTCGCAGTGCATTCAAACTACCGGTGACGTCACGGTTCCACCGGTTCCAATGATCTGTGAGTCCACACGCCCGGGTCCAAATGACCCACGCGGGTGATGGACGGAAGGACACAGTTGCACCCTTAGGTATATACACCGGGGGTTTCAAAGAAATGCACCTACATTGATAGCGTCAGTTTATGTGCCCACTATGCGGCTTTGTTAAAATCTAGCGTCAACTACAACCTCACGGGAAGAAAGCTAAGCCAGGTATTTATGAAGTATTAATTGAGGTCGATTGATTGGGTGAAGGTAACAGTGGCAATGTCAATGTTATGGCCCCGGGGTCCTGAAACAGGAAACAGTGAAAGCGGAAGGACTGCGACGGGTTATCGCCATGGGTTATTCAGGTTGCAGTGCTCGCGTCTCCATGGTAATGAAAACCACTGTTTATGTGTAGCTCATGTATTACTCGCGCAGTGCATATGCTGATAAATGATTCTGATTTTGTGGGCTCTAACGTGGAAGGAACGGCAGCGTTGATCGCGGTGACAAGAATGCAGAGTAGCGGCCCTGGGGGTGGGGGTGGGGGTAGGGTCGGAGTGAGGGTGAGGGGAGGGGGGCGGGGGGGAGACAGCCTTTGTGTATACGGAGCAGAAAGCCGAAGTGTCGGGAAAAGAACTGAGAATGACTCATATTTACCAAACTGATTTGTGGCGGGGACGGTAAATTCTTCTGCAAACCAAACCAGGACAAATAAAACAATGTAAACCAAAATATCCATACACAACCATGCTAAGAGATTAATTAGGACACGTACAGAATAGAGATTGGACAGTAGTTTCCCTTATGACCACCAAAATAATATCGTAAGGTCTACTGCGCACTACAAACACAAATTATAAACCTGTAATGTCAAATAACACCCCAACAAACCTAGACCATCAAGGCGGAATAGATACCCCAGTTTCGTTTTTTTTATAGCGAGAAGTACTGTATTCGCATCATATTCACACAAGTTCAACTTAAATTAAAACCCCTCTTCGCGATTACGCAATGGGGATTAAGTCACTGTATAAAAAGAAAGCAAACTGATATAGAGGAAAATACGGTAATTTGCCCATGCACGCAATGCTGCACGTCTGCTTACAGTGGATCCTTCGACGTTGTTGAGACTGGGGAGCGGTTTGTGGTCCTTCAGCTCGCCTTCCTTCACCTTGTTAGGTCGCTTCTTCTTCAGTTTAGCCAGGATGGAGGATTCTCGCTCCGGGAAGGGGGGCATCTCCTCTAATACTGTGGCCTTTTGGGGGAGGGGAAGAAGTGTATTGCTATACTCCATCCAAGCGAACACCTTCGTACTCATTACAGATAACAAAAGAAACGTCCTTGGGAGAAGGGAGTGCCAAGCTTATTACCAACATCCCGACGTTACTTTGACCGCAACTAAAACGTTTTTAAAGCATATAATTTACAATTGTAATGGCAGTAAACATCGCTACGCTACTTAAAAAGGTAATGAATGGTTTTTCATCATTGTCATCGACGACGGGAAAAATGCAGAGATGCAGAAGGCGCTTTTGGGTTTCCCGCCAAAACCTCACCAGTACGTCTGCGGAGGCGACCGAGCTGAGGTGGAGGTACTCCACGGCTCTCTGCTGCAGCTCCACATCCGCATTCCGCAACTGGTTCTGACTCGTCAATATCTGAAACAGGGGTCAGTGCGTCAACAAATCTTCACCCATAATCACAAATAATAATAATAATAATATTGCATCGCATTATTATACATATTTGTCATTCAGCGCTAACCGCCAAAGAAATTACGCCGAGGCTTTTTCGCTCCACACAAAAACAGACAAAAAACCTAAGCTACAATACGTATCGTACTTGAAAACACGAGGAATTATCTATCCATGAATGGCCTCGGTCGTCCTCACCCATGAGAGAAGCCCCTTACCAGCCGGTGCGCAAGAAAACAAAGTCTTTAGACCGACGCTGTTCGAATAGTTTTCAACGGGGCTTAACTAAATTACGTCACCGTTCATCCTTGGGTATTAAGTGGTGACGCTGCTAAGTAATCTGCCTCATTGGTGGTCCATTTATTGTGTATATGCGGAAATTCCTTCTTCAAGGCCCTTCCACCGATGGCCACACCGTCCGCCTCCATTCGTGTTGATCATTTGTACTTCCGGCCTAGTTCTTCGGGGTCAGTACGTAGTTCGCACATGAGGAATAAATTCATCGGACGCTCGAGTTGCAGAACACGTGCACTAGAACCATTGTTGACAATGGAAGACCGAAACTTTTGTGTGGTCTGTCGAGATGAATTTCAGCGTACAACAAGGTTTTCGGAGGTGATAGTTCAGAAAAGCAAGTACTGTATCACAAACCATAATTTACCCATACACGCTCAACTTTATCGTCACACATACATGAAAAGTTTGTTTCGCCTTTAAGGGATACCACTTTAACGACTTCACAACCACTTCCAAATCAACCATCCTTTATTATTGGCTGCACTACTGTGATGGCCCAGCCAAAATGAGAACAATACGTTGGTGAATAACACCGAACAAACACGGAAAAATTTAGACGCACGGGTTCTGCAACTCGAGCGTTCGATGAATTTATTCCTCATGTGCGAACTACGTACTGACCCCGAAGAACTAGGCCGGAAGTACAAATGATCAACACGAATGGAGGCGGACGGTGTGGCCATCGGTGGAAGGGCCTTGAAGAAGGAATTTCCGCATATACACAATAAAGGGACCACCAATGAGGTAGATTACTTAGCAGCGTCACCACTTAATACCCAAGGATGAACGGTGACGTAATTTAGTTAAGCCCCGTTGAAAATTATTCGAACAGCGTCGGTCTAAAGACTTTGTTTTCTTGCGCACCGGCTGGTAAGGGGCTTCTCTCATGGGTGAGGACGACGGAGGAGGCGAGGCCATTCATGGGTAGGAATTATCCCACTCATGATTATCAAGATGTTGTGACAATATGTGACGTCACACGGGTGCCGTGCCTTACCTCGTGAATTTGCGCTTTCATCTCTGGGAAGAGGTTGATGAACTTGACGTATGTGGACAGGAGGAGTTGGCGGGTGGGGACGCTACACAGGTGGTACTTGGAATGGAGCAGCTGGAACTGTACCATGGGACTGCAACAGACGAAAGGCGCACGATGGAGCAGCAGCACGAGCCGAAACGAGAACCGCTACCAGAAACTGGCGCAAGAAACTACCGTGAGACCGTAACAACCCCCTAAAAAATTACAAATATTTATTTTAAGTTTAATACAAACAAAAAAAAACGATGCAAAACTACCGTGAGACTGTAACAACCCAAAAAAAGAATACAATTTTGATCGCTGTGTCTTGTATTGTACGTTAATCAATGGTAACAGGGCTGGGAACAGCTAAAGCAGGCAATAAATGATTACTATGAGGACAAACACAATATAATTAACAATATTAACTGATTCTCCCTTGGCCGAGAACTAGGGCCAATATAATGATAATATTGATAATGTTGCCATGACAGCCGGGCCTAGCCACGTGTTCCGCTCCTAACCTTGACCTTGGGTCTCCCGCGATGAGGTTTCCGAACTCGCCGAGGATGTAGCCGCCGACCTTGACCATGTTCTCGTGACAGGCGGGCGCCTGGAGCGCCTCGAACACAGTCTTGGCGGCGTAACCCTGGACGTCGTCACGGTTGATGACGATCTGGATCACTCGGTACCACACCTGTGTATCACAACGCCAACACAAAGAAAGTAGTGCGTTATTGTAATTTGTTATACACGCAGCGGGAACCTCTTGATAAACCCAGTTATATGTGGGAGATTAAATGCGAAAGGGCGTAAATAGGTCTTATGGACTGACATATCATGATAACCACGACACAAATGATGATAAGGATATCAACCATACAATTCACGGCGTAATAAAATAGAGAATGACCAATACCCAGTTTAGAAAAATAAAGACATATTTCAAAATACATCAGGGCTAAAAATGAATTGAACAGAACTTTGACAAATACCCCAAACTCAAACAAAATCAACATAAATGACAAAAAACAATAAATATCCAAAAAAATTCAGCAATCTAAATATGACAAAAAAAACAAAGGTTAAGCAGATTCAAAAGGTAACGCATTTTACATGGGACTCCAATCTTCACGCCGCCTGGACCACGTGGCGCCACCACGTGGTATGTGCCACGTGGCGCGGACCACGCGGCATGGACCACGTGGTATGGGCCACGCGGCATGGACCACGTGGTATGGGCCACGCGGCATGGACCACGTGGTATGGACCACGTGGTATGGACCACGCGGCATGGGCCACGCGGCATGGACCACGTGGCGCGGACCACGTGGCATGGACCCCGTGGTATGGACCACGCGGGATCCTTACCTCCTCGCTGACGTAGTCTCCGGCAATCCGGATCAGGTTGAGAATGGTGTCCACGTACCACGTGTAGTCCACCGCGTACTTCTCCGCTAATATCGCCACCTTCAACACCTGCAGTCAGACACAGGAACAGTCAACAACACAGCTGTTCAGTGCGCACACAGTCCATCCCGCCATAGAGGTATATAGATCACAAACGTCATGCGTCGCTAGGAACATCTAATGTGTGAAGTCGATTGCGAAAAACAGCTATATAAATTGGTTCACTTCAGCGTTTTCTAACATCTATCCCAATGAAGACAACTTGTGGCACAATTTGTGGCAATTTCAGGTTTACATTATCAGTTTCCTGGCTACGACTTAAACATAATACTTCATGAAATACAAGAGCTTCAATGCACCTTGAGCGACGCGGAATTTTAATTTGAGTACTATCACACAGACCGATCGATCAGAAAGGAAGAGCCCTACACACACTCGTTAGCATGACAACTCCCCACCGTGCCCCCCTCCTTGCTATGGTGACAGACACACTAGAGCCCTACACACACCCGTTAGCATGACAGCTCCCCACCGTGCCTCCTCCTTGCCATGGCGACAGGCACACTAGCTCACCATTTCCTCCCGGATGGAGTAGTCAGCCGTCTCCAGGTAGGAGAGCATCTCCGCCACAATTTCCTCGGCGTTGGAGCGGTCGCACATGGCGTAGAGCAGGTCCACCGCCCGCTGGCGCACGCTCACGTCCCGCTCCGTCTGGCGAGTAAACACGCAACCACGCGTCCAACATGGGGTCATTCTTTATTGATACTTAACCACGTGTCCAACAGGAGGCAATATCGGTTGTTTAAGGCCCCTACTCAGTATTATGCTCATGGAGGTAAAACTGGGGTAATTATTTATTGAGATTTATGTATTGAAAACCTTGATATATCATGTCGTATTTACCATTTAAGGTGCGATTCCAGAGAAATATTACATGAGCAGGTTTAACATCAAAGTGGAAATATATCAAGATCCTTGCTGTCGGTAGTTTGTCGTTGTTGACTTTAGATGAATCCTTTCCATAAATAATAACGGACACGGATAATAACGGTTTGTCACAAGGAGCAAAATTCATATTGATGTAAAAAATGAAAATGGTACAAGTAATTCTCGTAAATCCAATGGTATGTCCCTGGTCACGTGGCTTACCTTCAGCGCCGTTATCACCGTCTCCTGATGCTTCTTGACAGCATCGTGCGAGAATTCTGACGTTGCTAATAGACACATACTTTCTAATGCTAAATATCTGAAGCAAAAAAATAAAACGTTTTTTTCAAAACTATCATTTATAATAAGCTTTGTTTGGCGAATATATTTCAACGTTTTGTTTCACTTCGTCTTCGCGCGATGAAGCGGAAGAGATCATTACATTAGAAATGTTATCCACTGGCTCATCTTATCGTACGGTAAGACGTTTCGGCAAGCAAATGCCAGGTAAGTGACTTTCATTAATAATAGTTTAACTAATTATCGTTTCCACTATCTCTTGACCGTAGCAAAAAAAAAAAAAAAAAAATTCTAGGATCTTCTAACACAGCTTGATTTAAGTTTATAATGACCACAAGTTACGGTTGTTGGTCTAATTCCAGTCATTGGGCGGGTGGGGGTCGGTCAGTGACTGACCTAAGGTTCGTCTCTCGGTGCTGCAGGAACTGGCCCAGCTGGTTGCAGGCCCGCACCAGCAGGTTGGGGTCGCAGTCCATGTGGATGATCAGGTTGATGGCCTCAAACAGCACGGCGTTCTTGGCGTTCGAGTGCTGCACCTTCTTGGACTTTGGCGGTTCCTGCGCCTTGTTGAGTATCGTTTCCAGGCACTCCGTCAGTCGGTTCTTCACAGCCGCGTCCTCTGCGAGAGAAACCCAAGGTCAATGCAACGCCCAGCGTCTTAACACAAATGTTTAACGGTTCAGTTGATATCTTTTTTACCTATTTCTTCAAATTGATCACAGCGTTTTACTATCAGACCTACCCAATCCTCCATGTAACGCCAGGCCACACGATCGTACCACAGTATAAAGGATTACGCGAACAAAATACATTGTGTAAAATTGTCAGTGAATCTTACCTCGCGTTTGTTATAGCGGGAAGAATAAAGCAAGGATTTTTCACGTCATAAACAAATAAGAGAGAGAAAGATGGTAATCAGAGCGTCGTGAAGGCGAGTGACGACTCTCCTCCAAATAGACAGTTGAATCCCCGAGTAGACTGATATAACAGCCATACGATGGCTTTACCTAGGGGCGGGTAGTCCTGCAGCAGACAGAATTACCTAGGGGCGGGTAGTCCTGCAGCAGACAGACTTACCTAGGGGCGGGTAGTTCTGTAGCAGGCGGACTTACCTGGGGGCGGGTAGTTCTGTAGCAGGCGGACTTACCTGGGGGCGGGTAGTTCTGTAGCAGGCGGACTTACCTGGGGGCGGGTAGTCCTGCAGCAGACAGACTTACCTAGGGGCGGGTAGTTCTGTAGCAGGCGGACTTACCTGGGGGCGGGTAGTTCTGTAGCAGGCGGACTTACCTGGGGGCGGGTAGTTCTGTAGCAGGCGGACTTACCTGGGGGCGGGTAGTTCTGTAGCAGGCGGACTTACCTGGGGGCGGGTGGTTCTGTAGCAGGCGGACTTTTTTAAAACTAAGGGCGGATAGTTCTGTAGCAGAGACTTACCTGGGGGCCGTTGGTTCTGTAGCAGGCGGACTTACCTGGGGGCGGGTGGTTCTGTAGCAGGCGGACTTACCTGGGGGCGGGTGGTTCTGTAGCAGGCGGACTTAACTAGGGGCGGATAGGTCTGTAGCAGAGACTTACCTGGGGGCCGTTGGTTTTGGAGCAGGTGGACTTACCTGGGGACGGGTAGTTCTGTAGCAGACGGAGCAGTTTGACGGACAGCCAGGGGGCGGGTGGTTCTGTAGCAGGCGGACTTACCTGGGGGCGGGTGGTTCTGTAGCAGGCGGACTTTTTTTAAACTAAGGGCGGATAGTTCTGTAGCAGAGACTTACCTGGGGGCCGTTGGTTCTGTAGCAGGCGGACTTACCTGGGGGCGGGTGGTTCTGTAGCAGGCGGACTTAACTAGGGGCGGATAGTTCTGTAGCAGAGACTTACCTGGGGGCGGGTGGTTGTGTAGCAGAGACTTACCTGGGGGCCGTTGGTTGTGGAGCAGTTGGACTTACCTGGGGGTGGGTAGTTCTGTAGCAGGCGGACTTACCTGGGGGCGGGTAGTTCTGTAGCAGACGGAGCAGTTTGACGGACAGCCAGGGGGCGGGTGGTTCTGTAGCAGGCGGACTTACCTGGGGGCGGGTAGTTCTGTAGCAGACGGAGCAGTTTGACGGACAGCCAGGGGGCGGGTGGTTCTGTAGCAGGCGGACTTACCTGGGGGCGGGTAGTTCTGTAGCAGACGGAGCAGTTTGACGGACAGCCAGGGGGCGGGTGGTTGTGTAGCAGGCGGACTTACCTGGGGGCGGGTAGTTCTGTAGCAGACGGAGCAGTTTGACGGACAGCCAGGGGGCGGGTGGTTCTGTAGCAGGTGGACTTACTTGGGGGCGGGTAGTTCTGTAGCAGACGGAGCAGTTTGACGGACAGCCAGGGGGCGGGTGGTTCTGTAGCAGGTGGACTTACCTGGGGGCGGGTAGTTCTGTAGCAGACGGAGCAGTTTGACGGACAGCCAGGGGGCGGGTGGTTCTGTAGCAGGCGGACTTACCTGGGGGCGGGTAGTTCTGTAGCAGGCGGACTTACCTGGGGGCGGGTAGTTCTGTAGCAGACGGAGCAGTTTGACGGACAGCCAGGGGGCGGGTGGTTGTGGAGCAGGCGGACTTACCTGGGGGCGGGTAGTTCTGTAGCAGACGGAGCAGTTTGACGGACAGCCAGGGGGCGGGTGGTTCTGTAGCAGGCGGACTTACCTGGGGGCGGGTAGTTCTGTAGCAGACGGAGCAGTTTGACGGACAGCCAGGGGGCGGGTGGTTCTGTAGCAGGCGGACTTACCTGGGGGCGGGTAGTTCTGTAGCAGACGGAGCAGTTTGACGGACAGCCAGGGGGCGGGTGGTTCTGTAGCAGGCGGACTTACCTGGGGGCGGGTAGTTCTGTAGCAGACGGAGCAGTTTGACGGACAGCCAGGGGGCGGGTGGTTCTGTAGCAGGCGGACTTACCTGGGGGCGGGTAGTTCTGTAGCAGACGGAGCAGTTTGACGGACAGCCAGGGGGCGGGTGGTTCTGTAGCAGGTGGACTTACCTGGGGACGGGTAGTTCTGTAGCAGACGGAGCAGTTTGACGGACAGCCAGGGGGCGGGTGGTTCAGTAGCAGAGACTTACCTGGGGGCGGGTAGTTCTGTAGCAGACGGAGCAGTTTGACGGACAGCCAGGGGGCGGGTGGTTCTGTAGCAGGCGGACTTACCTGGGGGCGGGTAGTTCTGTAGCAGACGGAGCAGTTTGACGGACAGCCAGGGGGCGGGTGGTTACCTGGGGGCGGGTAGTTCTGTAGCAGACGGAGCAGTTTGACGGACAGCCAGGGGGCGGGAACGAAGTAGTACGTGTAATCTTGTAGGTCCGTGTACGATGACGTCACGATCTGGAACAACATGGCGTAACCAATGAGCACGTGGGTCGCGCTTCGGAAAGTTTAAAAAGTCACAGCGTCTGTCCTGATGTTAGTGTCAGCACGACCATTCTTGTGGATACTTTGACCATCATCAAGTTAAAGTGATTCTAAAAATAAAAACATAGCGACTATAGAAATGAGCTCTTATTCCACTTACCCGGCTCAGCCTAGACACCGCCAGAGACACACAACCCTTGTATTCATCCGTATTTTTCTTGGCAAGAGTTTCGATGAGGCTGACTGCGGCGGTGACAACACCCTGTGGAGACCAGACACTTTACATGTATTGGTGTTCTACCGACAACGCCATCTTAAACCTGAATAATCACACAACCCGGATGTTTGCTGACACGTACACGTACTTGTATATTAATTCCACCGTGGTTCCATCTGCTACGGAATTAACAGATTAAACATTCTAGTCATAAAATGTCATAAAACTCATAAAAATCACAGCAATGTACCGAATAAAAAAAAGGTAAAATTAAATTGTTCCCTTAATTAAATAATGCTATGCAAGTCATGTAGTGAAGTGACGCCCATCTAAGACATTGTCTACACCATCCTCAGAGGGCCCACTGCATGCATTAAACGCAGTGGTCGTAATATCATTCTCGGCGTGAGTAGTACGTGAGCGATACGGCGACACGTGGCTCACCATGTGTTGGTCGTTGAGTAGATGAATGACTCGAGAGGCCCACTCTGACATGGGCACGGAATCGTAGCTGTTCCGGAGCAAGCGAAGCAAGCAGAGGGCCGAGCTCTGTTTGACGGCGTCAATGGTATCACTGCAATCACAAAACACGTCTCCAACATCATACATATAGACATATTGCTGGTGATACATGGGCTTTTATATAAGTCACCTCACACTGGAGCCCTTCATGCCCCCGGTGTCATGGCGCCCATGGCAGGAACGAACGGATGGATTGGTTTTTTAGGGCGACTTTGTTTACATATTGAATAAACTGGGCGAAGGAACCTAGAAGGAAAGACAAATGAAGCGTTCTTTGTGCGCTGGCTAACTAGCTATCAACTGCGCTACCACGCAATAAACACACAATGACCATTGGCAACATTCTACCATGTTTACAGAAAATGGTCCAGTGCGTGGACAAAAAATGGTTTGATAAACGTTAGCGATGACCAATATAAATATACATACGAATTGGTGTTTTAGGAGTTTGTGTACATATTGAATGCTTACCCGGACACGAGGAGCTTGGGGATGTCCTTGGAGAAGGCCTCGGCCATCTCCCGGCTGCCGATGTTAGCGATGCACTGCAGCGCCAGGTTGACGTGGACCGGGTTACGGGAGCCCAGATCATTCTTGATCGACTGGATGACTAGCCGCATGAGGTCGCTGGTGGCGCTCACCAGGACCGAGATGAACAGGTAACCCTGGGAAACACGTGCCACAAGCGTTCGTCAGTCACATAAATACCTCGCGTATACAGCTCCAAATGTTAATATTTAACATTCTTTTTTTTCTATTTTAAAGTTAGGGAGTCACAAATATCTTTATATTTTAGACTTCTCTGACAAAATATTCCCACATTTTCGATTGTAAGGAATTGTTTGACCAACACTTGCTTCTGAGCTATGGAGACAGGCGGAGAGTAAGCTACCAGCCTTTCTTTTATGTTAACGCATACTATTATTTCTCAATATAGCTCACCCCCAGGATTGACTACAACACTTGATTTCGCAGAGACCTACGATTTGTTTCTCTGTGTACTTGTTGGAGCTGAGCAGGTTGACGGCCTCCATGTGGCCAAAATCGATGTCGTGACCGAGGAGGAAGATGAACAGCAGTTTGCAGACATATTTCTTCTTCTGGTAGCCGTCCAGCGTCTTGTCACCTGAAGCAAGGCAATGAAGCAAGGAATGAATCAAGTGTATCAGAAGAGAATGAATCAAGTGTAGCAAAAGGGAATGAATCCAGCGTATCAAAAGGGAATGAATCCTGCGTATCAAAAGGAAATGAAGCAAGTGCATCAAAAGGGAATGAATCCAGCGTATCAAAAGGGATGAATCAATTGCATCAAAAGGGAATGAATCAAGTGCATCTAAAGGGAATGAATCAAGCCATCAAAAGGGAATGAATGAAGCGTATCAAAAGGGAATGAATCAAGTGCATCAAAATGGAATGAAACAAGTGAGTTATTATTGCTGTGTTGGTCACATGCCTTGATGTGTTGCCTGGAGTGATGATAAGAATGAGTGATTGGATGGGTGATGGCAGTGCTAAGAGAGGGGTGGCGGGAGTGGTGATGGAAGTGACTGGATGGGTCATGGGAGTGTTAAGAGAGGGGTGGTGGGAGTGGTGATGGAAGTGACTGGATGGGTCTTGGGAGTGTAAAGGTAAGCCACCCATAATAGCAAGGTAAAAGAACTCTGTATTTGTGATTATGTTATGAAAGTATACCCAATTACACATCTTCTGGTGAATTTTTAGGATACTTTACCGTCCCGTTAAAAAAATATGCTCCATTTTTCAAGTATACCCCCATTTCACAAAATGACCAAAACTTGACACCTACACAAATATGTAATTTTGCTACAATTCAGCTCAATTTTAAGTCATTATCATCAGTAATAGCTCTTTGGAAAGCTTAAACCTAGTGCAATACAGGAATGATATTCAACAATGTAAATAGTAGACACAAAAAATAACAGAATGGCAATAATAAAGTGCAGTTATGCAAAAACAGGACCGTTTTTGCCAAAATTCAAAATCACCACCTTCACAAAATTGGCTATAATTTCATCAAAAATGAAAATCTTGACACCAAACCACGTTTAAAAACTTCTAAAAACATAGTTCTTGTAATAAAAATAAAGAAAAATATATGTAGCCGTGCAAATTTCCTGAGAAACACGTCCTGAAACTTGAAAATGTTATTTCAGAAATATTTTTTGGAGCAGCTTATTTCACACCAATTATCAGTAATTTACGCCTTGTGCTCACATTTTAATAAATCTGGTTATATATAATGGTCTCCGATATAATTATGATCTACACGAATGTTTTCTGAACTGTTTTGAAACGTTCTTAAACGTTTTCTCCGTGTTTTTTTCTTGAATATTCGCAATTTATCATGAATAGCCATTCTCGGGGAAATACCCTGTGAATGACGTCACTAATTGGGGATTCCCTGTGAATGACGTAACGAGTTAGCGATTCCCCTTTCACTGACACCCGCCGATGTTTGTCGATGTTTACCGAGGTCTTCTCTAAATCGCCGAAGCTTATTATACGATGTTCTAATTATTTTACCTATGTCACCACTTTTTTTGCAGTGTTTTATTCGTGCTTTGTTTCATTAAGACTGCTTAAAATATCAGGGCTACAGCCCGCCGATGTTTGCCGATGTTTACCGAGGTCTGCTCAAAATCGCCGAGGCCTAGTATGGGTGGCTTACCTTAAGAGAGGGGTGGCGGGAGTGGTGATGAAAGTGACTGAATACCAGCGGCTGTGAGCTTGGATGGTTGATGAAGAGCGAATGTGACTACAACATGTGTGTGTAGGGTAAAGCTCCCAGGCCTCTAAAGGAATAGGGCGTGACGCCCACCAGAACTAGACTCCCCACTAGAACCTGCCCTTTGCCGCAATATGGCATTCGGCATACAGCAATCAATCAAATTTCTTGGGGTATTTCTAATACTGATCAAAGACATTTATAGCAATGATGGACTCAATGGCAGCTTCTATGAAGCGTTACTATGGACCGTTACCATGGAGCGTTACTATGAACCGTTACCACGGATTGTAACTACGGACCGTTAATATGGAGCGTTACTATGAACCGTTACCACGGACTGTAACTACGGACCGTTAATATGGAGTACTACAGTAATGTGGGTCGTCAACTAAATTAAGTCGCCAAGAGACAACAAACACAACATAAATTAAATGTCGAATGTTTCAGGTCACATGCCATTTGGCAGTACCGACAGCACCGTTGCCATGGTGTTCTCAGTTGTTCGCTGTTCATATTGTGAGAATAGTGCGGGAGCTACCGATGAAGGCGCACTGCTGAAGCATGACGTCATAGTGACGTCATCGTCCGCTGTACTACCCAAAGGATGGGGGGCATGGTCAAGTGATCCGCGATGGTTACCCACACCAAGGGGACTGACATGGCGTCCGCATTATACAGACCAGACCTTTTGTAACCAGGACCACGATACACTCTGTACCCAGAAATCCGAAAAACTAAGCAAAAGTTAGTTTTTAACAACGTGAAAAACTAATTCATGCGTATTTCTGGCCCCTTCTCTCTCTAGTGGCGCCGCTCATCTACATAGATTTACGGTAATTCTACCACTTTTCAGGCAATCTCTAACGCCTTACTTTCCCTTTCCGGTCGGCATTGTAGGCCACCGTTGTTTACATATTTGATTTTATTTCAGATTCCATAGGGTGAGAAAATGAAAGAAACGTAAAACATTTCTAGAACTCAAATATGTCTGTTTTTCAAGTGAGGGCTCACGAAATCCATTATTATTCGTACTTGAAGGATCAGGGTAGTAATAAGTGAGCTATTCTCAAATAATGGTTCGCGATAATATGGCAGAGGGAACTTCAAGTGTGGCGAGATCCCGAAAAAAACGAATCAAAACACCACGTATTCTTTAGATGCAATAATTTGCGGGGCGTTCTTCCATTCAAGCCCAAAATAATGAGCTCACAAAAGTACCTCACATTGTACCCACGTCGAAAGTAGCTCACATTGTACCCACGTCGAAAGTAGCTTACATTGTACCCACGTCTATCGTTTAAGAGATCGATTTCGCGAACCCTAATTTGGAAGACGAAACACTAGGCACGACACAACGGAAGCACAGCGCGGTTGAAAAGCAGATTGAGACCTGAGGCCTGGAGACCGCAGGGCGGTGGGGGTATCTAAGCCGACCGCTGTCGACCTGCTCCGCCACACACCAGCACTTCCCTTCTGGGGGAGACAATGGGGGGACAAAAGTGAAATCTCCGGAGCTCGCAGGAATACAACGTTAGGGTGGACACCTACCCTCCTCCCGCCCCCGCCCCCGGCCCCGCCCCAGGTCCAGCCTCCTCCCGCCCCCGCCCCGCCCAGGTCCAGCATCCTGCCGCCCCCGCCCCCGCCCAGGCTCAACCTCCTCCCGCCCCCGGTCCCGTTGAACATTCTCCCATTGACGTGCACCGAGCCAGAGCCCGTTATCGATTACCAACACTGGCGGCCGCACTCTTGCAGCAGAGAGAGAGGGGGGGGGGGGAGCAGGATGTGGGGAGGCGGGGCGGGGTTGGGGTGCGGGCGGGGATGATGGGCGGGGCGGAGAAAGGGAGCAGTGACGGGGAAGTAGGCGGAATAGATGGAAGGGTGATGGTTGGGGTGCAGGCAAAGCAGGGGGTGAGGAAGAGGGAGAGGAAGGGATGATGCCGGTGGGGGTGCATAGGAAATGGGGAAAGACGGGTGATCCGTGGGGGAAGCAGGGATTGTTGGAGAGAAGGGGCGATGGTGGGGGAGGGGCTGGAATGAGGAGGGGAGGGGGCTGGGGTGAGCAGGGAGGGCTGGGCAGAGCAGGGCAGACGGCTAGGGTGAGGAGGGGGGCCTGGGGTGTGGAGGGGAGGGGGCTGGGGTGAGCAGGGAGGGGTGGGGAGAGCAGGGCAGAGGGCTAGGGTGAGGAGGGGAGGGGCTGGGGTGAGGAGGGAGGGCTGGGGAGAGCAGGGGACCGGCTTGGGTGAGGAAGAGGGGAGGGATTAAGAGACAAGCCCGCAGATAGAAAGTGAGGAAAGAAGGGTCGCAGAATATGTGATGGGGAAATAGGACATGGAAGAGGGAGGCATGGAAGTGGGGAAGGCAAGTGGGCCTCCCGCCGTCAGTCCCAGGCCAACGGACGAGTCCCACGGCATGTCCCATTGTCTGCCACACACACACTCAAGACACGAGAGCCCCGTCTCGCCAACACCAGGGTCAGCCATAGCCCTGTCCACATCAGATTGCCGCAGCCAGAACGTGCTGTCCTCACCAGATTCCTGCAGCCACAATCCTGTCCCCATAAGATTCCTGCAGCCTCAGCCTTCTGTCCTCCCATCAGATTCCTGCAGCCACAACTCCTATCGCCATAGTATTCCTGGAGCCACAACCCTGTCCCCAACGGAGTTCTGCAGCCACAACCCCCTGTCTCCACCATATTCCTGCAGCCACAAGCCCCTGTCTCCAACAAATTCCTGCAGCCACAACCCTCTCTCCTCACCAGATTCCTGCAGCCACAAACCTGTCCTCACCAGACTCCTGCAGCCACAACCCTGTCCTCACCAGATTCCTGCAGCCACAACCCTGTCCTCACCAGATTCCTGCACCCACAACCCTGTCCTAAGAAGACCCCTGCAGCCACAATCCTGTCCCCACCAGATTCCTACAGCCACAACCCTGTCCCCATCAGCTTACTGCAGCCACAACCCTGTCCCCATCAGATTCCTGCAGCCACAACCCTGTCCCCATCAGATTCCTGCAGCCACAACCCTGTTCTCAACAGATTCCTGCAGCCACAACCCTGTCCCCACCAGATTTCTGCAGCCACAACCCTGTCCTCACCAGACTCCTGCAGCCACAACCCTGTCCCCACAAGATTTCTGCAGCCACAACCCTGTCCCCACCAGATTCCTGCAGCCACAACCCTCTTTGCTTACCAGATTCTTGCAGCCACAAATCAGTCCCCACCAGATTCCTGCAGCCACAATCCTGTCCCCATAGTATTCCTGCAGCCACAACCCTATCCCCATCAGATACCTGAGCCACAACCCTGTCCCCATCAGATGTCTGCAGCCACAACCCTGTCCCCATCAGATTCCTGCAGCCACAACCCTGTCCCCATCAGATTCCTGCAGCCACAACCCTATCCCCATCAGATTCCTGCAGCCACAACCCTATCCCCATCAGATACCTGCAGCCGCAACTCTGTCCCCATCAGATTCCTGCAGCCACAACCCTGTCCCCATCATATTCCTGCACCCACAACCCTGTCCCCACCAGTTTTCTGCAGCCACAACCCTGTCCTCGCAAGATTCCTGCAGCCACAACCCTGTCCCCATCAGATTCCTGCAGCCACAACCCTGTCCCCATCAGATACCTGAGCCGCAACCCTGTCCCCATCAGATTCCTGCAGCCACAACCCTGTCCCCATCAGATTCCTGCAGCCACAACCCTGTCCCCATCAGATTCCTGCAGCCACAACCCTGTCCCCATCAGATACCTGCAGCCGCAACTCTGTCCCCATCAGATTCCTGCAGCCACAACCCTGTCCCCATCATATTCCTGCACCCACAACCCTGTCCCCACCAGTTTTCTGCAGCCACAACCCTGTCCTCGCAAGATTCCTGCAGCCACAACCCTGTCCCCATCAGATTCCTGCAGCCACAACCCTGTCCCCATCAGATTCCTGCAACCAAAAGCCAAGCGACCATTACTCAGCCATCGGCATCAGCTCAGCTTGTTGTCAATCCCAGAAGTAATCCCTAATTCCGGAGCATGGAGCCTTCCGAGCCCGACTCCCCGGTCCCGACTCTCGAGCCCTAAGTCTCCAGCCCTAACTCTCCAGTCCTGACATTCCAGCCTTGACTCTCCAACTGTGACTATCCAGCCCTGACTCTCCAACCCTGACTCTCCAGCCCTGTCTCTCCAGGTATAACTCTCCAGTCGTGACTCTCCAGCCCTGACTCTCTAACCCTGACTCTCCAGCCCTGACTCTCCAGCTCTGTCTCTCCAAGTATAACTCTCCAGCTCTGACTCTCCAGCTCTAACTCTCCAGCCCTGACTCTCCAGCTCTGTCTCTCCAAGTATAACTCTCCAGCTCTGACTCTCCAGCCCTGACTCTCCAGCCCTGACTCTCCAGCCCTGACTCTCCAGCTCTGACTCTCCAAGTTCAACTCTCAAGCCCTGACTCTCCAGCCCTGACTCTCCAGCTCTGTCTCTCCAAGTATAACTCTCCAGCTCTGATTCTCAAGCCCTGACTCTCCAGCTCTAACTCTCCAGCTCTAACTCTCCAGCCCTGACTCTCCAGTCCTGACTCTCCAGTCCTGACTCTCCAGTCCTGACTCTCCAGTCCTGACTCTCCAGCCCTGACTCTCCAATCCTGACTCTCCAGTCCTGACTCTCCAGTCCTGACTCTCCAGTCCTGACTCTCCCGCCCTGACTCTCCAGCCCTGACTCTCCAGCCCTGACTCTCCAATCCTGACTCTCCAGCCCTGACTCTCCAGCCCTGACTCTCCAGTCCTGCTCTCTCCAGCCCTGACTCTCCAACCCTGACTCTTCAGCCCTAACTCTCCAATCCTGACTCTCCAGCCCTGACCAGTGGGCCAAGATATCTACGATAAATACTTGGCAATGAATATTAACAGGCTGACCAATCACATATGCGATTACTATAACATGGAATTACGGTCTCTACGCATTGATTTTCCTGTCTAAAGGGGTGCACACAACGACAGCCCGTACTGTCCGCAGATGCAGCGGCACGTGTCAGGGCATATTACCATATCCTCAGCAGCAGAGCCTAGAGGTCAACTTCCAGGACGACCCGCATTCTGTCAGTGAGAGAGGATCTTTGACCATGATGATCATTACATTATCCCAAACGTTAGGGGGCGTGGCGGCATACCGCCGACACACTGTACGACCCCAGCCTTGTTATACACTGCCTCCTGGCTGGCTGTTGCTGGAGCGATGGGTGGGGGGAGGGGGGGGAGGGAGGAGGGAGGAGAGCGGGTTGAGAGGAAGGAGAAGGGCGCAGAAAACTGGGGGAGGCGAGAAGGAAGCAGTAAGGAGCGACAGAGGGAGAAAAGAGAAGGGAAGAAGGCTGTGTGCCTTCCGGGAGCAGGAAGGAGGGAAGGAGCAGTGCGAGAGGACAGAGGGAGGGAACAGAGAGGGGATAGGTAAGGAACAAGGATGGAACAGGGTAGGGGGTGGGCACAGTGGTTACAGGGGGTGGAGGGGGAGGTATGTCAAGACCCTTGCTTTAACGGCCTCATATGGCCCATAAAGGACGTCAATGGGAAAATGTTTCTACCCACAACATGGCGAAGGCCTGCCTTAGGGAAGCCTAACTCAGATTACAGGAGATACCGGCTCAAAGCCCTCTTTATGGTGACAAACAAACGCTCAATTAATCATCGTTATCCTGCTAAATGACCACCGGACACGGTAAAGACCAGCTGCCTTCTTTTTCCCAGCACTAATTTGCTTTCATATTAGCTACCTCCGCCGCGACGTGACCTGAGTACAGGGACCCCAGGCGCCCGGAGGACAGAAGTGACAAGCCGGAGCCTCGTTCTCATATCGCATGGCCATCATGTCCTATACGCGGTGTCACTCCCATGTACAGGTACAGGTGTCTATTACCGTGATAACGCCTGACCAATGAGCGCTGTAATAGCTTCCGGTGGAGGAGACACCGGGCAGGCTGGCTGGTTGGTTGGCATGGCATGGCATGTCATGGCTGGCCGTGGTGTGTCCAGGAGATGATATAGCATGCCTGAGGGGACCGCTGAGGCCTGGTTACCGCCCCGTATTCCCTCGGTGATCACTGACGAGGAAGCCCGCTAACTGAGGGACGCGTCGCCAGTCAACCGACCACCACGTGATGCACACTGGCGTCCCTCGGCGGGCGTCACGTCCAAGGTGACCTTGGGAGGATTGCGGAGTCACAGAGGACTGAATTGTCCCCCAGTGTGGAATGCCACGGAATGTAATTTGGGAATGGTTGACGGCAACAGTCGGCAATCAAATACAAGACGGACAAACGAAGAGGGGCTGTCACTATCGCTAAGGGCATTGCTCAGTGCAAAACAAATCAGGTGCAACCAATGTTTGCATGCTTTATGAAATTTCGACCATACGAATGCCGGTAAATGTCGTTTGCGGAACTGTTTGTCATGTCTAAGCCATGGAGTGGACATATCGGATATACGTCCACATTAAATCCCTATTCAGATGAGAGCATCAATGAATAACAAAATACGACTACATCCATACTTTCTAGCGGTATGTGAACGTATGAAAACAACTTTACGACTGTCCGAAAGAACCGCTCGCTTGGGTGATTCTGTTTCTGATGGGGAGAACCGATTAGGGTCAGATTTAGTCTCGTGGGGGGGGGGGGGGGGGGCGGCCACGGCGGCCTCTAAGCTGATTGAGCCGAGGCCTCAGACAGGGGTTGCCCGGCCATTGTGGCAGCCAGAGTACAGTCCGGCCCTCACACCGCCAGCAGGGCCGCTCGATAGTTCACTGGGTTACAGCGATCGCCTTGAGCGCTCTGGCCACCTGAGAACCTTAGGGCACGTGGATCAGTGGTTCGCGAGCCGCTATGGCCATGTCTGTGTGGACGCAGGGCAAAGATCCCATGTCTTTCTTCGCAAAGAGTAGGGGTTACCCCGGGGACATGGCTCCGCTCTTCCCTCCAGAATTGGTTAAAGCGTCCTGAATATACAACTATAAACAATCAAACCACAACGCTAGCTAGGGATACACGGTAGGCACTGGCCAGACCACCATGTAGACACATGCTTGGCTGACCTAAGAAAGGTGTATCTTATTCAGGGGGATTTTAAGGGTCATGCAGGTCCCCAGACAGTCGGGTGCGCTACCACAGCGGCCACGGAGGCTCCCAGACAGCCGAGCGCGATACCACTGCGGTCACAGAGGCTCCCAGACAGCCGAGCGCGATACCACTGCGGTCACAGAGGCTCCCAGACAGCCGAGCGCGCTACCACTGCGGCCACGGAGGCTCCCAGACAGCCGAGCGCTACCACTGCGGTCACAGAGGCTCCCAGACAGCCGAGCGCGATACCACTGCGGCCACGGAGGCTCCCAGACAGCCAAGCGCTACCACTGCGGTCACAGAGGCTCCCAGACAGCCGAGCGCGATACCACTGCGGCCACGGAGGCTCCCAGACAGCCAAGCGCTACCACTGCGGCCACGGAGGCTCCCAGACAGCCGAGCACGATACCACTGCGGCCACGGAGGCTCTCAGACAGCCTAGCGCCACCACTGCGGCCACGGAGGCTCCCAGACAGCCGAGCGCTACCACTGCGGCCACGGAGGCTACAAGACAGCCGAGCGCTACCACTGCGGCCACGGAGGCTCCCAGACAGCCAAGCGCCACCACTGCGGCCACGGAGGCTCCCAGACAGCCGAGCGCTACCACTGCGGCCACGGAGGCTCCCTGACAGCCGAGCGCTACCACTGCGGCCACGGAGGCTTCCAGACAGCCGAGCACGCTACCACTGCGGCCACAGAGACTCCCAGAAGAACCAGAGTCAACCTGTGGACGCTACCCAATTTCCAGTTGTAATCCTGCCAGCTTTACAACAACAGAGGTCAAACCGATTCACATCGTAGTTTAATTATCGAACAGCTCTTCCATCAGCGCCTCAATGTGGATACGTGTCAGTCAAACCTCCCTTCCACCATCACCCCTTTACCCTCAAACTGTCCCGACCATACAGGCCATGCCTCAGATCGCGGCCCAGACACAGCTGCTATTAAATAGACATAAGGGGACTGCGGGGGGAGGTGATCCTACGCCAATAATTGTCGTCCCGGGGTCGGCCCAAATTTATGCGTTTGCTTCCCCAATATCGATGACTGTAACAAGTACATGCACAAGAAACGAGTGATACTTGATATATGTATACGGTCCTTTCCTGGTCACACAGACAAACGACCACTATTTTTCTAACTGCAGAAGGACTCTTGACTCTATGCTAGGGAGGAAGAACGAGACATGTTTCCGGAAATGTAATGAAATGTTGGTATTGTCGGACACTTTCGTGCAGATGAAGGGTAAACTGGGCCACAGAAATAACTGAGACCAATAGATAGGGGTTGAGTGTCTCCGGGGGTACCTCTTTCCTTTTCTACGGCGGACGTGATATTTGTACGACACGAGCACAGTATTTGCACACCTAGACGCGAACCCCGGAACTCTCGCACGTTTGACAGGCATGTTTCACTCCACAAAGCCTTGCGCTAACCACTAGACCCTTAGCGTGGCCCATGAACGACCAGTGAGTTCGTCTGACCAGGTGCGTAGTACATATCGAGCTATAATCCCACCCAGTCCCATAAAAACGAGCTATGATCGTGATCATCATCGTTGGCAGGGTTGGCAGGGTGCCCAATTTTTACTTTACTCGTAGAGTGGTGGGGCATCGTTCGGGAAGCGGCAGTCAATGGGGTAACTTGATACAGCAGTTGTCTTAGACTGTGGGCCTTAACGCAAGTTGATGCCAAGTTGGCGCGACACGACAGTGGTTCTACAATTGGTGCCGGAGTACTTGGCTTGGCTAGCCACAAGCCATGTAGCCATGTTTGTTCGTCAAAGATTACGGACTATCAGCTGCAAAACAGACACCCTGAAAAATGTGTACAGTAAAATGTACAAATCAGTTGCTATCCATAAGAGCCAACTCACCTTTGAACTTGGATCTTATGTTTGCTAATTCTTTATTTATTCTCTTCACCTCCTGTTCTCTGCTTTTGCCTGCAAGCAAACGCAATGAAAGTTCAATTATCAACCACATGTCACTGTTGATAGCTGGAGAAGCTTGAGACCCCTGTGAATATATATCAGCAAAGTTGATAAAATGAAAAGAATTCTATATGTTTTTGGCAGCTTTTGTGCAAATGAAGGTCTAAACTGGATCATGGAGCCTCCTGGGACAACGAAATGGGGTTGCCCTATGTCAGGATTCGTACACATAAGTGGATATTCATGCTATACACTTACAGTTTCGAATATCAGAAATGAAGACTGCGAGTCCTCGCATCCCATCTCCCTTTACAGCTGGCATGACTGTGATGCTTCAGTGACTGAAACGACAACAGAAAGAGTATATGACACTGAGGTACAGAAGTCATCAGTATAAACAAAGTAGTATGACCAACATTAATACTTGTAGTACTGGTACTGAATAGACTGGATAGAGTGTGACAGTAGACAAGTCAAGTTGCCAACTCATAGCCACATGATCTCCCACACTGGTTCATCTGTCAGGTTGAAAAAACAAAGCTCAGGCATAAAGTGACATGATTTCGCTAAGAGCCAGGGTGAGTATGGTGGCTCTGTTGATCTTTCCACCCACCCATTTTACAAGTGGCAAAGAGGGTCCCTGACCAGCGTAAACGACATCAAGTTCGTGGGTTTCAATACCACTTGGCAATCAAGACAACATTACAATACGCAACAACAACTTTAGTGTACAGTGAACATAATAACATTTCTAAATAATGTCTAGTTATATTGAGTTTCAAATCCCTGACATTAAAGGTAAATATATAATTATATAATTAAGTAATTACAGTTCAGTATGGCAGGGGCATGTTAGAGGTATAAAGCAGATCTTGGGCGAATAATATATACTTTCCATTAATTCATCCTTTGATATTGGCCAGGGCGTAAAATAAAACTTGCCACATGCCTACTCAAGTTTCCTTAAATGTAAGTGTACCCAGGCAGGTCAGGGGTGGCAGAAATTGAATCTACTGAACCAGCAATCATAACAGATAATAGAGGATTACTGTCAAAACAAGCTCGCATTGGATGTGTTTGGGTCACAGGGGGGAGGGGCTAGGAGAGTGCGGGTGAAGGGGGGGAAGGGGGGGGGGCGGAGTCCATGTGCAGCCTCTATTAGGTAGTATTACTGCAATGATTTGATGAGCATGCAGCCACCCTGACCCTAACCCAGCCCACCTGCCTGAGGCCAAAGTCTTCTAAAATGTTCTTACATGTACATGATGTATGCATTAATTAATAATGGTAGGACAGAAGTCAAAATTATTTGCAGCAGGTAGTAAGTGAATATGTTCAATTTGTAAGTGAAACACCAACTAATTAGCATCATCTGGAAGGCGAGGTCCAATTATTTAATTATGGAAAACATTCATATCTAGCACCACATATACTGGGCTTATTCTGTATAGAATTGATGAATTATAATGTAACCAAAGATAAAGAAAATAAACAAATATTTCGTATCTAACAGTGTCTAATTTATAACTGAAAATAAGGGTTCATGAGCAAATGGGTACCATGAGAAACTATATAACAGGTGCTTTAAGGATTGCAATCCATTTGTAACCTCCAGATGTCTCTGCCCTGGTTGTGCCCACTACACCCGCCACCACCCCAGCCATGCCTTCTGCCATTCTATTGTTGTAGTATCCAGATAAGCTGCTTACCGAATAATACAGGGCTTCGGTTTTTGCTTATCTTGCCCTACCACTACAAACCTTGGCTACTATTCACCCAGCCACCCCTGAACCAGCGATCGAAATAAAGGCTGCGTCAGAATCCATAACCAGAATATTAAGCACAGACCATTTTTTCACACAGGCAGGCACTTTGGCGCAAGTGCCCCCAGGCAAGCCTGCTTCTAGGAGTACAACGGTAACAATGTTAAAATCCTTTGACATTAGTAGGGAATCGACTGTAACTTTTATTATAATGTGTGCTCGAACAATCAGTGTTTACATATTCTATATACCTTGTTCTATCATCTGACATCAATAAAGTGTCGACGCTAAGTTGTTTCGGTTATATTTTCGCGAAGAAATGTTGGAGCACACAACTGTTCCTGACCAGCCATCTGCCATATTTGTTTTTGGTGGATGCCTGTACCTGTGAATGCGACTTGGTTCCTCCTCTCCGTTAGCATATAGCTCTCCGCTAGAGGGCCTTGTCAGTCACTCACTTTGAACTTAAGGACAACAGCAGTGCCCTCTTTCACATGGCATTGACTGTTACAAAGTTTGGGACCCAGGCTACAAATGGTTCAAATGGTGGCGGGATTCCCCAGGTAGCGCTGCATACACATGGCAGTTGATAGGGAAAAGCTGCATGCTCCAACATTTGGTCGCGAAAAAATATGACTGCAACAATTTAGTGTTGTTATACTTTCTTGATATCAGAAGATAGAACAAGGTATATAGAATATGTAAGGACTATTATTGTATGTGCCCACATTATAATAACAGCTATAGCCGATTCCCTACCAATGTCGAAGGATTTTAACATTGTTACTGTTGTACCCCTATAGAAACGGGCTTGCCTGGGGGCACTTATGCCAAGCAGGCACTAAGCTAGTATTTGTCTACCCAAAAAAGGGTCTTTTGCTCTATATATCATGTATATATACATATAACAGTATAAGGCTAATGAAAACAGAGCCGCAAGCGCATAGACTCGTATTAACAGCAAGGAATTAAAATATATGCTACATGGACTTAGGTTATTTATACTCTGTAACCCGATCACCTCCCTAAGTCGATCGATGAGCGGCAGTCCCATCATCAGTCAGCTTAGAGATGTTTCACTGTACATTGGGCAATTTTTGTAAAATAAAATTAGATCTATATTTAAAAAAACATGTCGACCTGGTCCGGCCTTAAACTGTCAAAATTATTGACAAGTTCTGGATGAAGCCGACAGGTTTCCATGTAAATAACAAATCAATTTAAAGTAACCAGTTTCTTTATGATTATAGGGAAGTTTAAATCGGATGCAGACGTCAAGTTTGGGACTCCCTGGGGACTTGGAAGTTGTGGTCAATGCCGAATGTGGGTGTGTTGTGCTGCGTGGAAGCCGAACCGGCACATGATTCTGGTCTCAAACCGTTCACATCTTCGAAGTCAATATACATATCATGTGACATTGGATTTATTTTAATTGCTTATACTTACACAATTCAGGAAAAATAGTCACTAGGATATCAGAAGCTGATGGCGGAAGCAATTCATAGAAAACAATTTATCATTACAACTCATTCGCGATATTATCCGCCATTTGCACGGCAAGTGTCAAAACGAGGCTGGTGTACACCCCCTTCGGTCATGTGACCAAAGCAGACCGCGCACCTGTCACGTAGACTTATATTGTGGGGAGAAGCCATGGTATCCTAATGCTGGAATTGGTGTAATTTTTGTTCTAATCGACAGACGAAAATAAGTTTTTTTTTCTCGCTGAGTACGTACGTGGGCCTGATCCCTGTACATGACATGCGATATTTAGCTGAGGTGATGAAACTACAGCACACCAATGGCGAATATTCCCGAATTTGAAGATGGAAGGATCGAGGTGTTAGTGGTTGGCCCGGGTGGGGTCACGGTCCCACCGTAGGGTTCTGGAAGGGGGGGTCCAGTGTCCAGTACCGAGTTTTCAGAATTTTCAGCGTCGAATGTCGATTTTTCACGACGTTCTGTGTCGCTCTTTAGCTAAGTTCAGAGGCGTTATTTTCTAAACTGCCGCTATCTGTGTTGATGTCGCTTTGCTAGATCCTCGATCATTGTCGGGATTTGCATGGTTGGTTGTATAGGCTATGTTCAGGACGCTTTAACCACTTAATTCTGGTCATATCGCGTCAATGGGAGAAGGAAGGGAGAGTGGAGCCATGTCCCCGGAGGAAACCCCCTAGTTTTTGCGAACAAAGACATGGGATCCCTATCATACGTACATTGGCCAAAGTGGGGCGCGAACCACCGATCCTCGTGCCGATATGGGCTCTCAGGTTACCAGAGCACTCAAGGCGATCGTTCTAACCCACTGAGCTAGAGTTTGGGGGTCAATGTCGAATGTCGATTTTTCAAACATGCCTATGTCGCGTGTCGCCATTTCCCAGATAACATGTAAACGAACGTTAACTGAAAATTAACGTTAGGAAAACGTTTACAAAAACATGTACGGTCACAGCCGAAAAGGGATCAAAATTCAAACATAAAAAAAGAGAGGGCAAATAAAGTAAGATTCATTTTAATAATACTTTTTCGAACAAAAGTTTGAGGATTAGCATCCACATAAAATTCAGTTCGTCTTTTTATTTATTTAAAGTTACTCATCCAGTAGTAAATTTAAAACTCTTTTGAGTGGAAATGATGTATTTATATTCTTAGCATAGAAGTACACCTATGGTATGCAATAAAAACCCAGATATGTTGTTAAGCCTCTTTTTTTGGGCAAAATTAGTGCATCCCATGTGAAAAAGTGTGGCTTTCTTGTGTAGTACGTCATCGAAATATGCACATTTTGGCAGTTTTATACCTTTCATCATGCGATGACGAAATATCTATCTCTCATGAAGGTTACATTTATACAGTCAGACAATGCGTTCTAAATGTGTTTCCAAAATATTTCGAAAACCATAATTTAAGTACAAAATTGCTGCACGAGCAGCTTAATTTAAACTATTTGATACAGGTCTAATGTAAAGCCGGCTTCGGTAGTGCGATACCAGTGACACAGGGTGTACAGCGGCAGGAATTGCAACTTTTGCCGGTCGCTACCATTAGATAATCGTTTAAAAATGGTTAATGTTAAAATGCAAACGTAAATTTACGTAATAATAACGTTAACATATAACGTTAATTAAACTTTGGCATGCTATCTGGTCTACCCCTTTGTAGTGATTGAAGGCTAGACGTTCGTAAGGTTTAAAGTTTTATTCCGCAATGCCGAAGCCGGCACAAACAAATTAATTCTACCGCGTATGACCAATTAATTCATGTGACCCACGAGAGAGAGGCTAGAGTTAAAGGGCAAATAATCATTACCAATAAGTGGGTTGGTCACGGAGTCTTGCACTTTTACCTTATGACATCTTTAACCCCCCCCCCCCTCCCCTCCCCCCCCCCGCTTCCAGACCCCTGACCGTGGAAGTTCGGCGTACGTTACACTAATAGGTAGGGGTCTGGCTTTTCCCACCCCATATGTATCCACTCAGAAGGTTGATCAAATTGTTAAAATAACTTCTCCTCAAAAATCCGCTCGAAAGGGGTATTGTTTTCCATTGGCCCGGTTTATATCGCCGCTCCATGCAGACAGGCTTTCTTGCAAGTTTTCAAAGGTCTGCTCTATCTTTTTCATCACAAGTGTCCGCTCTTTCAGGCGTCACGGCCCCCCCATCCCCGCACCCCTGATTTGTATAATAGTGCCCCTCTCCTTCCGCCGCCGGTGCCGCGGCATGTTCGTTTACGCGTGGACATCTGTGCTTTAATTAAGTTTACATTCACACACATTCAGCGCACACTTTTAGTGCCCCCCCCCTCCCCATCCACTCCCCTCCCCCCACCCCCCGGGTGTTCCTCATTCAGGATTTCGTCCCAAATTATGTGTCCACCATTTGTTTGCCATAGCTCATCCGTTCTCACCCCCTATAAATGTATGAAACATTCTCACACACAATTTTTATTTTATTTTACCTTTCTCTTGAAAATAAAAAGACAATTTCACAATTATTTTAAGTGATTGTCATTTGCTTTATCAACACTTAAAGAGATAAAGTTCTTTTGTAAATATCCCATTTAAAACATTCAGCTCGAACCTACTCATGTGACGTCATCACCTTGGTAACTAGGCAAATAGTTTCAACATGGCCGCGTACGCTTGGCAGTAAACTCGAATGCCCACTGTTTACAACGTCATGCCCAACAGTTCTCGGACGCATTTGGAATAACACCGTAGCATTATAGTGAGGTGTGTGCATTAGAATTACTTAAATAAAACGTAAATCTTTTATAAAACGTAATGTTATCGTTTTGAAGGGATCGTGTAAGCAATAATATTTAATTTTAGAGACGACAACGAGAAACGGGCACCTGTTCGCACTGTAGCAGTGCCAGTGCCAGTGTATCTGTCTGTGCTGTCAAGTAGCAAGTGGTTGTGTGGTGTGGTACACAATCTGACAATATGAAGTCTTGAAGTCTTGAAGAGCCCAAGATGATAACAGCCACTCAGTGACAGTGTAATACTGTGACCAGGTGACTGTCATGTTATCATTAGCAATTGCTAATTTGATTAGCTTCACTTCAGCCTTTTCAAGGCAAGTTCAACAAGCTTACATTATCTTGATTAAATCTTACCAGAGCTGGCCTAATGGCCAGAGCGGACAGCTTGCTGAAACTGAAAGCCAGTGATTGTGAGAGTTGGCATAAAATTTACCTTACAGTCTAAGGCTAACCCTTGGTGAGCTGAAGTGAACTGAAAGTCTACCCCTGGTAATAAATAATCTAAATTACAGTTGTATATCAAGCTGTTTCCAGCCAAAACTATGGCCGGGTGATATGTATATCAAAATTTGCAGAAAACTTGATTGTTTCATTTTATAAATTCAGAAACCTAATCAATATCGCTGTTTCAGCTGTGATATAGCAAATATGTCTATCTCAAAAACACTGCAGAACTCTGTGAAGGCATTGCTACTTATAACAAAGCATCTAATTATTCTATACATAGAGAAAGGTCTATCTAACTGAGTAAGTCATATAATGGAGGGACTATAAAACTAATGGGTGTAGCGTATTGTGGTGGGAGGGGGGTGGGGGAACAGTCCATTTGGTTACCCTAGAACCAATGATGCATTCATATGCAGTATGTAATTGCAGGCCCCTAGATGCTGGCTACCAGCATATCCTAGAATTGCCAATGCATATGCTACACCCTTTTACAAATATCCAAACAGCAGGCTTCTGCACATGTGATACCACAGATATAATGGCAGTTCAAGGGTATCCCATACAGAGTTTACAACCCTGAAAGAAGTGAACAGCATTGAGGATAACAATATTATATCTGTGTATTGACAGCCAGTTATATCACACAATGTATTAATTGTTTGCATACAACTTAATGATCTAATTTGTCTAAGCATTGATTGTAATTAAGCTGCAGGATTTATGGTAAGAGAGTTACATAATAAGATGGTTTTACTGTGTAAAAGTGTTCTGTACATGTATGATGATAAAGATATAATGGTAGATATATAATGGTGGTACAGCTGTATAAACTGTACAAATAATTTATTATGCATGATGCAAATGTTTGTAAGTGAAAAGTATAAGTCACTTCTTCAGAAGTTTACATTTGGTTATATTTCAGGCTTAGTTGATCTGTACATCACCCATTAATATGGCAACAGTCTCTGGGAGACCAAGTAGTGGCCGTTTCCGGCCTCTCAGTTCCGGAAAGTCAAGAACTCAGAGTGGAGGACATGAAGATGTTAGCTATGAAGACATGTTAGTTGCCCAGTACTTGGATGAGCTTCGAAAGTCACCACAATATGGGAGACCACAGTCGTAAGTATACTTTGTATTATAAATATAAATATATATACATATTCATATTTATTATTTGTATACAGTGATGATGTAATTTAATAAATATATAACTATTTTAAAGATGGTGCAATATTGCATTTTCATCCATTACAGATTATTCTGCCTCCATTCCAGGCTGTCACAATTTATGTGCATATATGTACAGTGTGATAGTTAAGAAAGTTTTTATAATTTATATTCTTTAAACCACTGTTGCATTGTACCTAATGCATATATAGTGATTTACAGGCCAAATTGCGTGTTCATGTGGTGCACAGTTATATGCTGCATAAACATTCACAGTGGTTTGGCAGTAGTCTATAGCAAGTATATATAGGGCTGACAGTTTAACCAAAATGTGCCTCTGTTTTACCAGTGGTATGCATATGTGACCAGACAGCAGAGAGCAATATTCCTTTGCAAGTCGGCCCAGTAATTAGAGGGTTGTGCATTTGCGCTTTTCCTTATAGTGAGGATTGCTATAATCAGATATTAAATTCTTTCAGTGATTCATTCATTCTATCATGATCAATGTGGCCTGTCTGTCTTCATTGATCATGCCAACGACAGAAGTTCCTAATTAATCACAGTCGAGAAATGGTAAAACAATCATATTTTGTCAGGCTTCTTGTCTTGGTTTCTTATTTGTGCCTGCATGTTCATACTAAAATCGAAGACGTGACATCTGTTAGAACCCTAAATGTCATAGCGTCGAAAGCGTCTGACTGCACGGCTTGCATCATCTAGGAACAAATGTTCAGTTTCACGCTGCATCTAGATCACCTCGTCGTGAGCGCCCGCATGGATGGAGCAGGGATCAGCACATCAGTTCCACCGGGGCTACAAATTATTCTCTATTGACGGGGGCAATGAATATATGAGGCAGTAACACTTTAGTTTCAGATATATATTAGTGCTTTCCCAAACGATGGAATATGGGGTACTCCCCTTCTACTCCTAGAAATCTGCATTTCTTTGTTCAGTCAAAGTACAGGTTTTGGTTAGGCGGTGGATGCAGCGTCGCGAATTTCGAGAGGTCAATAATTGTCAATCAATCACTTCTTTACCCCCAAGTGGCTCGGCCCGCCCCGTCTGCTTCAGAAACGTCACGCAGTGTTGTGTGATCGATAAACGGAATAGTTGAAGTCAAATTAAACTTAAAGCTGTATATTTAATTCTACCGATCGAGATGTGACGTTTTGGATTCGAACAGACGTGTATCGATCTTTACCGCTAAGTGGACGCCTGTTCGATAAACATCTGAATCTTTAGTGACTTGCGAGTTTGATCAAGCGCATGCACTGACATACTGAACGATCTGTTTGTACACGACTCTGTACTGTCGAAGTTCGTAAAGGAACATTTAAGTGATTAAGAGATCTATATGCAGTGCGCTTGATTGTTTGTTCAAGGAGTGGCGCTTATATATTGATCACCAAACCCCCCCCCCCCCCCCCAACCAACCCTCCACGATTCATCCACCGCTGGTCCTGGGTATAGTTTGGCGATTCTTTGAGGACATTTGCGATTGCATGATTTAGGATGTTTACAAAATAAAAAGGTGGGGGTGGGGCTCGAAAGCAGACACTAGGGTAGGGAATGGGGGCGTGACCGTCTCGCTACCCCCCACCCGTCTAGATCCGCGACTGGACAAAATCTACGTTGCTGTTGCGTTGGTTCCCATGGCAACGTGAGATATGGCCATCTTACATGTCCGGACACCTGGTGGCGGAGAGCGCTCTATATATAGAGAATACTTAACATGAGACAATGTGAACATGACCTCTGTTCATCATAGATCGCTATTAGCTCGGGTCTCCTGTATATATGACCGAGCATGGCCGCCGCTGCCTCTTCCGCTGTGTATATATATACACCCGATGTCTTATTGGCTGTGACCGTGTCGTATTTATCTGCAGCCGGCCGGCCCCCGTTGCCTTGACAACATTGATGACTCTTCTCTTCTCATTCACCGTCGATCTCTCAAGCGGCTGCATATTTTTTTTTATCACGATCACAATAAGATGCCAATGACAACCGACCGATGCGGAGAAATCGATAACTTTACAGCCGACCGACTGTCATTCACGCTGTATTTTGGTCCGCGGTCCTTTTTTTTGTGCGGTTGTGCGTGGTGTCCCCCACCACCCGATGTCTGATACACTATGGCATTGATGACTTCCTAGAAAGGGTGGACCGCCTCGTCACGGCTGTGCTATCTATGTGACAAGCAACTATGGAGACTTTGGCTTTGACTGTAATTCTCCCGCTCTCCTGCACTTTGCTATATTCCGCATTGAGGTTTGGGTCTGTGTGGGTTGAGGAGTTGGGAGGGTGGTGGTGGTGGGGGGGGGGGGGGCGGCACTTCTCAGTGTCAATATTGGTGTGTGATCATGCTATCAAGTCTCGGGGAGTCACGCCTCATCGCGTGTATGCCATGAAGTGTCTGAGTGGCAGGTGTTTGAACACTACTCGCAGCAGCGCCTGGGGCTGGCAAGCTGGCAAGCTGGCTGGTTGGCGGGCTCCCCGGGCAGCCGTCTGTGACTGTCTCTCGATGGGGTTCGATATGCGGCATCCACATAACGTCGCTACTTGATCGATGTGTGTCGGTTTGGTGTCACAATGACGGAGAGCGATAGCTGGGCCGCCATGCTGGGTACATGTGGCACTAGAAAGTCTGTGAGGCAATTTCTCTGGTGTACGTTTGTTTGAATACTGATGTACAGATGATTCGTTAACATCTTGACCCCCTACCTTATGCCAGAAAGTTAACCCTCCCTCTCTTTCTCTTCCCCACATACCTCATACTTAAGATGTCATACTTAGGCTTTCATGCTGAAGTTTTTATATTTGAGATGTCACACTGAAGTTATCATACTTGGGATGTCACACTCAACATGTCATACTCGGGCTATCATACTTGGGATATTATTTTCTGGATGTCATACTCGATATTATTCGGGATGTCATACTCGGAATATTATTTTCTGGATATCATACTCGATATTATTCGGGATGTCATACTCGGGATATTATTATTTGGGATGTCATACTCGGGATATTATTATTTGGGATGTCATACTCGGGATATTATTATTCGGGATGTCATACTCGGGATATTATTATTTGGGATGTCATACTCGGGATATTATTATTTGGGATTTCATACTCGGGATATTATTTTTTGGGATGTCATACTCGGGATATTATTATTTGGGATGTCATACTCAGGATATTATTTTTTGGGATGTCATACTCGGGATATTATTATTTGGGATGTCATACTCAGGATATTATTATTTAGGATTTCATACTCAGGATATTATTATTCGGGATGTCATACTCGGGATATTATTATTTGGGATGTCATACTCGGGATATTATTATTCGGGATGTCCTACTCGGATTGTCATATTCTATCATGATCGAAATGTTATGCTGAGAATGTCATACTGATATATCAAACTAGGTATGCATTGGTATGCATTGGCGGAATAAAACCATCCAAAGTGGCTGATTTACTCCCGAAGTACTGGAATACTAGAATCTGATCACCCAGTCAATTAATCGACTGACAGCGACTGTTCTGGTTCTAACTGTACCAATACCCTAGTCCAGGTACAATTCCAGCGATTTAAGACGTCTTTGTGGCGTTTCTTGCTCCGATCATGAACCCGAGGAGTTTTTATGTCGTGAGGTTGGTACCGCACGCCAGACTGAAGTCGTTCGTTGGCGACTATGCCCCCTGTGTACATTGATCACCAAGCGCGCCGCACTCAGGGGACAGATTGGCCCCTGTGTGTGGCGCGTGTCACGCTGACCGACGTCGTCCGCTCATGTGGAACTCGAGAGTTTGCTTTGGAGACAGCGCCGCTGTCAGGGCGTTGAAAACACCCCAATGCAAACGGTTCATTTTGTCACATTAAATGATGCTTCGCCATTCACCATATCATCAATAAAGCTGCGTCTTGTTTGCGCTTAGATAAGCCTATTAAAAAAAGCTAGTCGATCAGCTAGACGTCCATTTAGCCTTTTAACTTTCCCGCGAGTACTTATGGCACATATCACTGTAGGCTTCTGATATTAATCTGGTAAATGCGTCTCATGAAGACGCCAAAGAAAGGTGGCATTACTTGGCAACATTGACCGCTATGTATTTGTGTACTTTTTTTGGTGAGTTGATGCTACCTGCAACAGGTTCAAAGCAGTTTACATATTGCCTATTATCATCAGCAGCCTACAGTGCTAACATTTCCAAACTGTCAGCAGATATACAAATGGTGCTTTTAGTTTAACTATATTTTATTTACGCAATTGGAAACCAGGCGAAATAAGCATTAAACCACGAACATTTTTGCAGCTAAAAAAATAAATCATGCAGTCTTTCTTTATGGACTGTTTGGAAGCCGTTCAGTAACTTTGTTGTCTCACTAAACGGCTCATACAGAGTTTAGTTAAGTAAACGTATGCAGTATTTGTAATATGGCATCGAATCGTGCTTATGTGCCGCGGTGGAATAGATGGAGGTGTATCAAGTGCGACAGAAACGCCCAAAGTTCATGGCGATCAAATATCATTCCCATGTAATTACTTGATATGGTCTTCACCTAAAGCGATTCGATTTCCCGATAGCTAGTCGATCCCGTACCTCGCCATCTGACCCCCATTTGGCTCCCGTATCCGGGGATATAACCTTTGACCCCTGCGGGAATGAGCAGCGGCTTATGCTCTGAATAGTTGGGATATGTGCACTGTGGCTCTGTCGGTAGCGCACTGAGCTTCAGATCTACAGACTCGGGTTCGATCACCCGAGCGGATCCGGGGCTGCGTGTTGATTCCTGGTAACCCAGGGTTGAATGTGAATATCGTCTCACATCTGTGAATATCGTCATACATCTGTGAATGTCGTCATACATCTGTGAATATCGTCATACATCTGTGAATATCGTCATACATCTGTGAATGTCGTCATACATCTGTGAATGTCGTCATACATCTGTGAATATCGTCATACATCTGTGAATGTCGTCATACATCTGTGAATGTCGTCATACATCTGTGAATATCGTCATACATCTGTGAATGTCGTCATACATCTGTGAATGTCGTCACTCCTCTTCGATGATTGATTGGTTTTAAGTGGGATGTACGCTTTAATCTATATAGATTATATCGTGACCATGGGAAGGGTCAAGACAGAGAGGACCCATGCCTCTGGGCGTAACCCCCTAATATTTGCCAAGCAAGAGATGGGATCTCAATCCTGCACATATACGTTGACATCCGGAGAGCACACTCGACAATAGCCGACAACACTACGTCAGCATTCGATTTGTACTTTTTATATATGCATAATATGCATCGTAAAGTGGAGCATGGCATTGTTACTCCATTGCTAATTTGAGGCAGCCATTGTGTTGGCACTTCCATCATTAATGAAGTCACACAGCCAACTGGCTGTTGTTTCCCACAGACACCACGTCCACGGGTGACTCTCGAGGAACCTCTTGTTGACTCGCTTCCGGTGGCCACAAAGGTCCGCGGCTCACTTGTCTCAGGGTCGCGTGTCCTGAGAGGTACAGGATCTTCACGACAGCGGTCCAGAGAGAGATAGAAGCCATAAGTTGGTCAACATATCTCAAGTGCTGGGTGCTCAGGGATGTCTAAGAAGGGGTACGTGACTCCTGGGAGGACGGTAGCTTTACACTCTTTATGTTTAAGGGTAATCGTGAGCTGGAGCACTGTAATGGTAAATTACGCTTGCCTTGATTCGTTAGTGTCCGCGTTGTGCGGTTGCCAGGTTACCGTAGTTAGCATAACCTGCCCTGGTGAGTGATCCCATTCAATATCAGGCACGCACGGGTCACCGCTTATGCCACAATGTTGGTGGCCATGAAAATGAAATAAATTGGCGTTTTGGGTCGCGTTTGAGCACAAAAGGGTTAAACTGAGCCATGGGTGAATAAACGGATGACATGCCCCCAGCTTAATTCCCCAGACCAGGACTCGTACCCAGGACCTATTGATCTGCGGTCCAGTACGCTAACCACCACACCAGGGAGACCTCCCCCCTTGGCGGCTATGAGCTTGCTAACGGGTCCCACGGGCCTCTGTAGTTAGGTTGGCAGCGCACTGATCTTCAGACCAAAGCGCTACACGACTCTAGGGATTGCTTCACATATCACGCCTCTGTCACAAGAGGCTGCTTGGCTCGATTTAAGCCATGTATCCACAAAGGTGGCCCGAAACGCGAATCCGTCTTACGTATAGAGCTCTCGACTGCAGCGCTAACGACTCCCAGTGCGAGTCACGTGACCGGTATTTCTCATTGCATGTCACATTTGCTGATCGATGAAAATTTCCGCTGGTGACGTCCTCTGTGGGTTACAGTTAGGCCTCAATAGCAGACCAATGTCCGCATAAATAGTTGATTAGTTAATTAAAGTCGTTAATGTCTGAGGCAGTGTGTGCTGTGCTGCAAATAGTGAATGGGCGAGTGCCAAGATATTGGCCCGTTTTTATATAGTTTTAACTGCCTTGGCCCAGCCAAGAGATCCCACGTGTTCAACACAGCTGCTATACGGTTACATGTGGACATTAAAGGCTGGTCAATATCCCAGTCTGCAGGGAGGGGCGGTTATACGGCGCTGTTTATGGGACGACTTATGGCGTCTTTAAGGGTGCCAAGCCAATACCCATTGCCCGGGATGCACCCCTGTCGCCTCAGAGTCCTTCATGCACGTCGCAGGGGCCGTATTCATAATCCCCTCGTAAGTTACGCACGAAAAGTGCATTTTCGTCTTAGACTCTCCAGCTCGTTGTGGTGGTGCTCATGATTTGGAAATCCTTTTTAATATAATTTTAGCACTTTCTTAATTCAGAAAATCCGCTTCTTGGGTGACTACTGATGTATTTTGAACCCGATAATCGCTCGACCAATCTTCCACTTAGCGCTAAGTCTGGTGGCATAGCCTAAGTGGCGATTATGAATACGGCCCCTGGTCTTGATATTACGCTTTCCACTGTAGGTCATGTGCGTCTCCAGGCACGAGAAGCGTTTCTACCCGATGCTGATTTAAATATTTGACTATGACACGTGGCTATCAGACACATTTCTCATTGCACTTCGTTTTATATCTGTAGCTATCAGGCGGAGATGAATAGATGTGTTTTTTTTTTGGCCTCGTGTTAGGATCAGTTTACTGAGAAATATTTTTGACTGCTGATTGCGACAAGGACCATGTCCCTTGATACTTCATTTACTTTAGTTACTGGCAGCTTGCAAATTTTGGATAAAACGATAAATGAGTTCTTGCGACGAAGCCGCAATAAGGCAGGTACACTGTGATGCGGTGCCTGTGCCACGCTGTGCTCTACTAGGCCAGCCCAAGCGGCCGGTGCGTGGGTCGAACCCCACCTGTGCAAATGCCTGTATTTGTTCGGGGTAATGATCCCATATATTTCTTCACAAAGAGTGAGGCGTTACTCCTGGTGCCATGGCTCCTCTCCACATGGACCCTTCCCATTGTCGCGATATGACCTACACAGAGGTTATCGCAATATTAATGGCTAATGTTGTTCGCTTGCAGTGCCCACCAGCAGTCGCCATACCTACAGCGCCTGGCCCACACCCACATCGTACCCACCCCCAACCTGGGCAGACTCCGGCCCCAGTCGGCGGTGGTCGGCTCCTCCACCAAACCCAGGGTCGACGCCAAGTTCATCGACGACCAGAGCTTGTGGGAAGCCACTAACCAGGGAGAGAAGAAGAAGCGACGGCCTGCCAGCGCCCCAGTGTACAAACGGTAGGCGTACACATACAGACCTTGTGTACAAACGTCAGGCACAATACATACAAACCTTGTGTACAAACGGTAGGCACAATACATACAGACCTTGTGTACAAACGGTAGGCACAATACATACAGACCTTGTGTACACACGGTAGGCACAATACATACAGACCTTGTGTACACACGGTAGGCACAATATATACAGATCTTGTGTACACACCGTAGGCACAATACATACAGACTTTGTGTACAAACGGTAGGCACAATACATACAGATCTTGTGTACACACGGTAGGCACAATACATACAGACCTTGTGTACAAACGGTAGGCACAATGCATATAGACCTTGTGTACACAAGGTAGGCACAATACATACAGACCTTGTGTACAAACGGTAGGCACAATACATACAGACCTTGTGTACAAACGGTAGGCACAATACCTACAGACCTTGTGTACAAGCGGTAGGCACAATACATACAGATCTTGTGTACACACGGTAGGCACAATACATACAGACCTTGTGTACAAACGGTAGGCACAATACATACAGATCTTGTGTACACACGGTAGGCACAATACATACAGACCTTGTGTACAAACGGTAGGCATAATACATACAGATCTTGTGTACACACGGTAGGCACAATACATACAGACCTTGTGTACACACGGTAGGCACAATACATACAGACCTTGTGTACAAACGGTAGGCACAATACCTACAGACCTTGTGTACAAACGGTAGGCACAATACCTACAGACCTTGTGTACAAACGGTAGGCACAATACATACAGACCTTGTATACAAACGGTAGGCACAATATCTACAGACCTTGTGTGCAAACGGTAGGCACAATACATACAGACCTTGTGTACAAACGGTAGGCACAATACATACAGACCTTGTGTACACACGGTAGGCACAATACATACAGACCTTGTGTACAAACGGTAGGCACAATACATGCAGACCTTGTGTACGAACGGTAGGCACAATACATACAGACCTTGTGTACAAACGGTAGGCACAATACATACAGACCTTGTGTACAAACGGTAGGCACAATACCTACAGACCTTGTGTACAAACGGTAGGCACAATACATGGAGACCTTGTGTACAAACTGGTAGGCACAATACAGCCCATGATATCATTATCAGCGGTCACCCTGCCGACTGTCAGCAATGATGTTATAGCCGAGCGTGTATTATACGGCCTCCTGAATCACCTTAACATTTAAATGCGCAAGCTCCCAGCCAGACGGATAGCAACTTGCTGGTTATTCTATTTCCGTAGACAGTAATACGATTACTATATTGCTGCTTTTAGCACTGCACCTAGGGTGTTTGTCGTGGAATGCCTAATCGTGATAGAAATTGACAGAATAAAACTATGTATCAATTATCCTATGAATAGCATGTGTTAATAACGAGTAAAAAAAATTGATTTTTCACTAACACCTTCAGATTACGATCGAACAGGTAAATGTCAAGCTCTCAACATGTCATGTCCTTATCATCTACTGTATTTTTAAACGCATTTATCATTTGTTTTGTCCAAACATTACATATCGCAAGCCTCTGTATTTAGTTCATTGATCATTGATATGAGGCATTAGTTCACAGTATGCAACTACCTTTTCCGGATAATTTTATATTTCAGTCGTGATGTTTGTTTCTGTGATGACCTTCTTAGTAGTCTCTTGGGTTTGTCTCAGGATCGATGTATAATATATCTCTAGCTCGTGACTCCCACCCTCTATGTCCATTTTTTGCAACATGGTTTTGGATAACCGCAATGAACTGGCAAACTTTGACGTTTTCCTTTCTATTCCGATCGGGAACTTAATTCTGTTTTCTCCCAGTTACTTTGCTTTATGTCGTGTCCATGTTGATAATAGTCCGTACCTACTCTATGGTCAATGCTTTAGTCTGATTTCATTGTTGTAAAGCAGTAAATAAAAGTTGAAAGATAATTGGATAAATAACAATTATTTGATGGATTATATGCTCGAATATTAATGAATGTCGGATTTTTGTGTGTGTAAACTTCATTTATTTAAGGAGGTTATCAACAGCGCATACACATCTTAATGACTACCTCCAGCGAATGTCGGATGTCCCTGCCATAGCATTGCGTGTGTTGCTTTCATCTAGAATACGGCAGTTACTCCCTGTAACCCCTAACGTCTGTGATATGAATCAAGGAATGGACATGTACCGGATCAGGTTGCGGACCCTTTTCCGGGTAACAGATCCTCGCTGTGTTTGCCCGTGTAAATCAGCCCCGTGCTGTCTGTATCAATGGTTGTGAGATGAAGGGTTTAATCACGTGATTCGTTACTTCACAGACCGTTGTCAGCCACCTACAGCTCCCTGTCCAGACCAACCAGCGCCAAGTCAGGTCAGTCAGTGCACATCCTTAACTTGTACATCTGAAGCGAGTGGATCAATGATGTATTACTGACTTGTTGCTTAATGGATTGTTACTTGTTCTCGCATTTCAGATTGCTTTTGATCTATGGACTATTCGTGTGATAACAATAGGATAAAACGTAACATCAGACATTGTTAGTGATGTTTATTACGGTAATTAACATACAATAGTTTTATGTTCATTACTATTAATTTATTGTCTCTGTGATGCCATTGACAGTGTTCGTCACTGTTAAGGTCTCCGTCTAGGGCTGTGATGTTATTTACAGTGTTCGTCAGAGTTAAGGTCCCCGTCTAGAGCTGTGATGTTATTTACAGTGTTCGTCACTGTTAAGGTCTCCGTCTAGGGCTGTGATGTTATTTACAGTGTTCGTCACTGTTAAGGTCTCCGTCTAGGGCTGTGATGTTATTTACAGTGTTCGTCACTGTTAAGGTCTCCGTCTAGGGCTGTGATGTTATTTACAGTGTTCGTCACTGTTAAGGTCTCCGTCTAGGGCTGTGATGTTATTTACAGTGTTCGTCACTGTTAAGGTCTCCGTCTAGGGCTGTGATGTTATTTACAGTGTTCGTCACTGTTAATGTCCCCGTCTAGAGCTGTGTTGTTATTTACAGTGTTCGTCACTGTTAAGGTCCCCGTCTAGGGCTGTGATGTTATTTACAGTGTTCGTCACTGTTAAGGTCACCGTCTAGGGCTGTGATGTTATTTACAGTGTTCGTCACTGTTAAGGTCTCCGTCTAGGGCTGTGTTGTTATTTACAGTGTTCGTCACTGTTAAGGTCTCCGTCTAGGGCTGTGATGTTATTTACAGTGTTCGTCACTGTTAAGGTCTCCGTCTAGAGCTGTGATTTTATTTACAGTGTTCGTCACTGTTAAGGTCCCCGTCCAGGGCTGTGATGTTATTTACAGTGTTCGTCACTGTTAAGGTCACCGTCTAGGGCTGTGATGTTATTTACAGTGTTCGTCACTGTTAATGTCCCCGTCTAGAGCTGTGTTGTTATTTAGTGTTCGTCACTGTTAAGGTCCCTGTCTAGGGCTGTGATGTTATTTACAGTGTTCGTCACTGTTAAGGTCCCCGTCTAGGGCTGTGATTTTATTTACAGTGTTCGTCACTGTTAAGGTCCCCGTCTAGAGCTGTGATGTTATTTAGAGTGTTTGTCACTGTTAAGGTCCCCGTCTAGGGCTGTGATGTTATTTACAGTGTTCGTCACTGTCAAGGTCCCCGTCTAGAGCCGTGATGTTATTTACAGTGTTCGTCACTGTCAAGGTCCCCGTCTAGAGCTGTGATGTTATTTACAGTGTTCGTCACTGTTAAGGTCCCTGTCTAGGGCTGTGATGTTATTTACAGTGTTCGTCACTGTTAAGGTCCCTGTCTAGGGCTGTGATGTTATTTACAGTGTTCGTCACTGTTAAGGTCCCCATCTAGGGCTGTGATGTTATTTACAGTGTTCGTCACTGTCAAGGTCCCCGTCTAGAGCTGTGATGTTATTTACACTGTTCGTCACTGTCAAGGTCCCCGTCTAGAGCTGTGATGTTATTTACAGTGTTCGTCACTGTTAAGGTCCCTGTCTAGGGCTGTGATGTTATTTACAGTGTTCGTCACTGTTAAGGTCCCCGTCTAGAGCTGTGATGTTATTTACAGTGTTCGTCACTGTTAAGGTCCCCGTCTAGGGCTGTGATGTTATTTACAGTGTTCGTCACTGTTAAGGTCCCCGTCTAGAGCTGTGATGTTATTTACAGTGGTCGTCACTGTTAAGGTCCCCGTCTAGGGCTGTGATGTTATTTACAGTGTTCGTCACTGTTAAGGTCCCCGTCTAGAGCTGTGTTGTTATTTACAGTGTTCGTCACTGTTAAGGTCCCCGTCTAGGGCTGTGTTGTTATTTAGTGTTCGTCACTGTTAAGGTCCCTGTCTAGGGCTGTGATGTTATTTACAGTGTTCGTCACTGTTAAGGTGCCTGTCTAGGGCTGTGATGTTATTTACAGTGTTCGTCACTGTTAAGGTCCCCGTCTAGAGCTGTGTTGTTATTTACAGTGTTCGTCACTGTTAAGGTCCCCGTCTAGGGCTGTGATGTTATTTACAGTGTTCGTCACTGTTAAGGTCCCCGTCTAGAGCTGTGATGTTATTTACAGTGGTCGTCACTGTTAAGGTCCCCGTCTAGGGCTGTGATGTTATTTACAGTTTTCGTCACTGTTAAGGTCCCCGTCTAGAGCTGTGTTGTTATTTACAGTGTTCGTCACTGTTAAGGTCCCCGTTTAGGGCTGTGTTGTTATTTAGTGTTCGTCACTGTTAAGGTCCCTGTCTAGGGCTGTGATGTTATTTACAGTGTTCGTCACTGTTAAGGTCCCCGTCTAGAGCTGGGATGTTATTTACAGTGTTCGTCACTGTTAAGGTCCCCGTCTAGAGCTGTGATGTTATTTACAGTGTTCGTCACTGTTAAGGTCCCCGTCTAGGGCTGTGATGTTATTTACAGTGTTCGTCACTGTTAAGGTCCCTGTCTAGGGCTGTGATGTTATTTACAGTGTTCGTCACTGTTAAGGTCCCTGTCTAGGGCTGTGATGTTATTTACAGTGTTCGTCACTGTTAAGGTCTCCGTCTGGAGCTGAGATGTTATTTACAGTGTTCGTCACTGTTAAGGTCCCCGTCTAGGGCTGTGATGTTATTTACAGTGTTCGTCACTGTTAAGGTCCCTGTCTAGGCTGTGATGTTATTTACAGTGGTCGTCACTGTTAAGGTCCCCGTCTAGGGCTGTGATGTTATTTACAGTGTTTGTCACTGTTAAGGTCCCCGTCTAGGGCTGTGTTGTTATTTACAGTGTTCGTCGCTGTTACGGTCCCCGTCTAGGGCTGTGATGTTATTTGCAGTGTTTGTCACTGTTAAGGTCCCCGTCTAGGGCTGTGATGTTATTTACAGTGTTCGTCACTGTCAAGGTCCCCGTCTAGAGCTGTGATGTTATTTACAGTGTTCGTCACTGTCAAGGTCCCCGTCTAGAGCTGTGATGTTATTTACACTGTTCGTCACTGTCAAGGTCCCCGTCTAGAGCTGTGATGTTATTTACAGTGTTCGTCACTGTTAAGGTCCCTGTCTAGGGCTGTGATGTTATTTACAGTGTTCGTCACTGTTAAGGTCCCCGTCTAGAGCTGTGATGTTATTTACAGTGTTCGTCACTGTTAAGGTCCCCGTCTAGGGCTGTGATGTTATTTACAGTGTTCGTCACTGTTAAGGTCCCCGTCTAGAGCTGTGATGTTATTTACAGTGGTCGTCACTGTTAAGGTCCCCGTCTAGGGCTGTGATGTTATTTACAGTGTTCGTCACTGTTAAGGTCCCCGTCTAGAGCTGTGTTGTTATTTACAGTGTTCGTCACTGTTAAGGTCCCCGTCTAGGGCTGTGTTGTTATTTAGTGTTCGTCACTGTTAAGGTCCCTGTCTAGGGCTGTGATGTTATTTACAGTGTTCGTCACTGTTAAGGTGCCTGTCTAGGGCTGTGATGTTATTTACAGTGTTCGTCACTGTTAAGGTCCCCGTCTAGAGCTGTGTTGTTATTTACAGTGTTCGTCACTGTTAAGGTCCCCGTCTAGGGCTGTGATGTTATTTACAGTGTTCGTCACTGTTAAGGTCCCCGTCTAGAGCTGTGATGTTATTTACAGTGGTCGTCACTGTTAAGGTCCCCGTCTAGGGCTGTGATGTTATTTACAGTTTTCGTCACTGTTAAGGTCCCCGTCTAGAGCTGTGTTGTTATTTACAGTGTTCGTCACTGTTAAGGTCCCCGTCTAGGGCTGTGTTGTTATTTAGTGTTCGTCACTGTTAAGGTCCCTGTCTAGGGCTGTGATGTTATTTACAGTGTTCGTCACTGTTAAGGTCCCCGTCTAGAGCTGGGATGTTATTTACAGTGTTCGTCACTGTTAAGGTCCCCGTCTAGAGCTGTGATGTTATTTACAGTGTTCGTCACTGTTAAGGTCCCCGTCTAGGGCTGTGATGTTATTTACAGTGTTCGTCACTGTTAAGGTCCCTGTCTAGGGCTGTGATGTTATTTACAGTGTTCGTCACTGTTAAGGTCCCTGTCTAGGGCTGTGATGTTATTTACAGTGTTCGTCACTGTTAAGGTCTCCGTCTGGAGCTGAGATGTTATTTACAGTGTTCGTCACTGTTAAGGTCCCCGTCTAGGGCTGTGATGTTATTTACAGTGTTCGTCACTGTTAAGGTCCCTGTCTAGGCTGTGATGTTATTTACAGTGGTCGTCACTGTTAAGGTCCCCGTCTAGGGCTGTGATGTTATTTACAGTGTTTGTCACTGTTAAGGTCCCCGTCTAGGGCTGTGTTGTTATTTACAGTGTTCGTCGCTGTTACGGTCCCCGTCTAGGGCTGTGATGTTATTTGCAGTGTTTGTCACTGTTAAGGTCCCCGTCTAGGGCTGTGATGTTATTTACAGTGTTCGTCACTGTCAAGGTCCCCGTCTAGAGCTGTGATGTTATTTACACTGTTCGTCACTGTCAAGGTCCCCGTCTAGAGCTGTGATGTTATTTACAGTGTTCGTCACTGTTAAGGTCCCTGTCTAGGGCTGTGATGTTATTTACAGTGTTCGTCACTGTCAAGGTCCCCGTCTAGAGCTGTGATGTTATTTACAGTGTTCGTCACTGTTAAGGTCCTCTTCTAGAGCTGTGATGTTATTTACAGTGTTCGTCACTGTTAAGGTCCCCGTCTAGGGCTGTGTTGTTATTTAGTGTTCGTCACTGTTAAGGTCCCTGTCTAGGGCTGTGATGTTATTTACAGTGTTCGTCACTGTTAAGGTCCCCGTCTATGGCTGTGATGTTATTTACAGTGTTCGTCACTGTTAAGGTCCCCGTCTAGGGCTGTGTTGTTATTTAGTGTTCGTCACTGTTAAGGTCCCTGTCTAGGGCTGTGATGTTATTTACAGTGTTCGTCACTGTTAAGGTCCCCGTCTAGAGCTGTGATGTTATTTACAGTGTTCGTCACTGTTAAGGTCCCCGTCTAGAGCTGTGATGTTATTTACAGTGTTCGTCACTGTTAAGGTCCCCGTCTAGGGCTGTGATGTTATTTACAGTGTTCGTCACTGTTAAGGTCCCTGTCTAGGGCTGTGATGTTATTTACAGTGTTCGTCACTGTTAAGGTCCCTGTCTAGGGCTGTGATGTTATTTACAGTGTTCGTCACTGTTAAGGTCCCTGTCTAGGGCTGTGATGTTATTTACAGTGTTCGTCACTGTTAAGGTCCCCGTCTAGAGCTGTGATGTTATTTACACTGTTCGTCACTGTCAAGGTCCCCGTCTAGAGCTGTGATGTTATTTACAGTGTTCGTCACTGTTAAGGTCCCTGTCTAGGGCTGTGATGTTATTTACAGTGTTCGTCACTGTTAAGGTCCCCGTCTAGGGCTGTGTTGTTATTTAGTGTTCGTCACTGTTAAGGTCCCTGTCTAGGGCTGTGATGTTATTTACAGTGTTCGTCACTGTTAAGGTCCCCGTCTATGGCTGTGATGTTATTTACAGTGTTCGTCACTGTTAAGGTCCCCGTCTAGAGCTGTGTTGTTATTTAGTGTTCGTCACTGTTAAGGTCCTTGTCTAGGGCTGTGATGTTATTTACAGTGTTCGTCACTGTCAAGGTCCCCGTCTAGAGCTGTGATGTTATTTACAGTGTTCGTCACTGTTAAGGTCCCCGTCTAGAGCTGTCATGTTATTTACAGTGTTCGTCACTGTTAAGGTCCCCGTCTAGGGCTGTGATGTTATTTACAGTGTTCGTCACTGTTAAGGTCCCCGTCTAGAGCTGTCATGTTATTTACAGTGTTCGTCACTGTCAAGGTCCCCGTCTAGAGCTGTGATGTTATTTACAGTGTTCGTCACTGTTAAGGTCCTCTTCTAGAGCTGTGATATTATTTGCAGGTCGCTGGCGAGCACGTGCCGTCTACCGCAGACAGCCGATTGTGATCGTCGCCACTGCCTACAGGAATGGATCTCGTGACGTCACAGCTCGAGTGGCGGCACCCAGCATCAAAGTGGTGAGCGTCACCTAGGCACATAGTGAATTCTCTCTTCTTGAAATGGTTCACATATTTGTGAATTCGCTGAAATGTCGTGTCATTGTTGTTGAAATGAGTATTTAAACCTACTTGAATGGGTGACGCTGCGTCCATGTTGGTAGTTAAATGCATTTTAATTGCGAGAGCGATGTACATCTGTAGGATCGAGGGGCCGGTTGACGGCGGTTTTATTTGTGACTGTTTCCTTGACGACTGGTTCCTTGACCACTGTATTAGCTGCTGGACATATGTATGGAAAGTTGGGTCTCATCCTTTACTTACATTTCCTTGACGACTGGTTCCTTGACGACTGGTTCCTTGACTCCTGTTTCAGCTGCTGGAGCAATGTACAGAGAGGCTGGGTCTCATCCCTTACTTACATTTCCTTGACGACTATTTCCATGACTCCCGTTTCAGCTGCTGGAGCAATGTACGGATAGGCTGGGTCTGCCTAACGCGGCTCGGAGGGTGTTCCTTGACGACGGCACGGAGGTGTTTACCCCCAAGGAGATCATGAGAGACGCCGACCTCTTCATCTCCATGGGAGAACCCTTCAAGAGTCCCTCCAAGGGCGTCAAACGTCAGTAACTACTGCTATAGGAGGGCAACACTTGTCACGACGTCCTACAACCTTCCAGTTTTTTGTTTTGACATGCAGCTTATGTCTTTGACTCTGTTTGTTGACTTTCTGATGAGAATAGGTTCGTATATAAGTTAGGTGACATTGGCGTGACCGCAATTTTCGTAAATTTTCTTTGAACGTTTGTTTCTAGCCTGTCCTTATTACCTTAAATATATTACCAACTTGAACGCTGTAAAACAGATTATTTAGTCAGCCTCATAAAGACACGAATTCAAAATGAAATATTGGATCTGAGGACACACACTGGGAAGAGGGTGATTATATCATAGCTATATATAACCGACAACAAATTTGACTTTTACCTAAAGACTATGGCACACGTGAATATGGATTTTTTGTTACAGAACAAACCTCGTTGTCTAAGAACGCCACGTGGACGATGAACGGCTTGGTTCTGACGGCGCCAGACGGCAAGAAGAAGACCAAGAAGACCACGCTGTCCAAGCGGTTCAGGTACACACAGACAAACTCAGGGCACTGATGTCCACGTATCCGCATCTGGCCAATATGAGTCGGAGCCCATACCAGCCCATGGTGTACGATGAGACGTTCTAGAATTGTTGAAATGGGCTCCGGTTAAACTCGACTGGATGCGCGTAATATCAGCAGAAAAATCTAAAAGCCTATATGAACTTTGCTTCATGTGCTCTAGTATGTAACCTTACAACTATTTGGTGTTGTCACAAGGTTTCGTTTTCTATTGTGTGCCCTATGTTAACCTGGAATGTCTTTGCCCTGGACCCCATGGACCTCACAGGACCCTGATCGAGCAGTCCCGCAGACGAGTCCTAGTCTTCAGGAACGGTCACGGACACGGCTCACAGGGCGTCGAGATCGTCGCCGATCCAGACAGATTCGAGGATGTAAGTTGACCTTTGACCTTCCTCATATTGATAACTGGAACCTTAGAGGTCCGATTTCGCGATTTATAGTAGCCTTCATTTCGACCAGAGTTGAGAATATCCTTTCATTCCGCAGTTCCTCGTGGCTTGCACCGCCAAATGTGACCTTGGTAGCTACGCACGCGTCCTCTACGACTGGGAGGGGAAGGAGGTGCAGAATCTGGAGGATGGTGAGTGCACAGGTCGACATTATATATACGACTTTGAAGGAAAAAAAACTTACGTTAACAGACGGACCAACTATATGTTTACCACGCTTTAAAACAATTGATGTGAAGTTCGACGACGTACCAAGGCATTAAATTGCAAACTGCTTAAGAAAGAAAAATTCTGAATACAAGACAATGCTATTGGCATAGGGCATGCATATGCAATTCTTTTTGAACTCTCGTCGCGTCACTTCATAAAACGTTGTCTATGTCGGTAGCGCTGATAGGGCTAATTAATGTTTATTGCAAACTATGCTGGTTGTTAAATACTGATGTTACCGTTAAATACAGGATAACATTGCCACCCGTAATACTTACTGTATGTAAGTTATATACTTGTCACTCTTTTGCCCCTGCCAGCCCCTGTGTTAGACGCGTGCCTTCAGACCGGAGCTACCCACGTTCTGGGACCCCTCTGGGTGTCCAAGGGGGAGGGTTTCAGCCCCAAGGGTGTCTCGGAGTTCTTGGAGGGACTGATCACCTACACCAAGTCCAAGCTGAAGGAAGCCAAACACTACAAGAAACAGGTAGACATAACAAATTTAGATAACGTGACTTAAGTTCAAGCAAAGCCCGACAAGCCTGATTTGCGGTGGTTCATATATTGGTTGATTTTGTAAGTTTGAAACTTCGTGGCTGATTTGCCAAACCTTCGAACATCGCATTCCTGAAGTTTTTCTGTAGTTCTTCTATATATTAATTTAAACATATTATTTTATGGATATGCGACTATCAATGGTGGTCATGTGACTGTCGTTCCATTCTCTAGCTCCAGATGGCGCAGCACGAGGACACCAAGGACGATGTGGAGATTGTGGCCATCCTGTCGATGTCTGACAGCGAGATCGAAGAAACGTTGGACATCGTGAGTCCTAGAGCCACTAACTCATAATAATCAGTCTCACATTTTGGTCCTTGTTAACTGACTGTGACTTGTTTTAACCTTTTCAACGACACAGATTGTACTGTCGAGATGGACATATAAAATTGCGATTTAAATGTTTATCTATATATGCAAGCCAGCAGGTTACCAATTAGTTGTGAGCATATATACTAATCTAGTGGTAGACTTTTGTTATAAGACTTGTAAAGCATACAATCAACATCGTTCCAACGTGTGGCTGAATCAGAGTGTAAAGGACCCGAGGCCTGACGGGTATAATGGCCACAATTACACACACATCTTACACAACTATGGTTCATAACCCGTCCCAGGATAAAGATCCCATGTCTATTGTCATAGAAAGTGTTATGTTAATCACAGGGACATGGCTCCTCTCTACGTTCACCCTTTTCAATGTCACGATATGAACTACAGAGATTAAAACTTCCTACTTAAACCAACCAATCACAACTCTCTAGGCCACCTGAGAGCCTTGCGGCACGTGGATCGGTGGTTCGAGCCCCGCTGTGGCCATGTCTGTGTGGTCGCAGGATAAAGATCCCATGTCACTCTTCGCACAGAGTAGGGGGTTACCCCCGGGGACATGGCTCCGCTCTTCCCTTCCATCTCTAACTGACGCGATATGACCAAAAGTGGCTAAAGTGTCCTACTTGAAAAAAATCCAACCAATCTCAGCCCTCTAGAGGAGCGATATGACATGAGCGTCTCTGCCCTTTACGCTGTGATCCAGGTTGCCAAGGACATCGACGACTTCAGCAACGCCTTGAACCGCCTCAAGGAGCAGCTGGAACGGATCCAGGACAAGCTATCCGAGGAGGCGTCCGAAGGGTTCCAGTACCAACTCAAACACATCGAGCGGATCCAGAGCGACCACAAGCTCGTCGGCACCAAGGGCATCAGGCTCAAGGTCAGAAATGATTCCCTTCTACCAGATACTTGTCGCGTTAAGTATCTTCTAAAGGCGTTTACTTCGACATGGAACTTACCTATGCGACATATTTACCGAGGTCCAGGTCAGACGTAACAACATACTGCCACCGAAAGTAATGTTGCTTAGGAATTTGACGGTTTTCTTATCTGCGTCTAGGGGATATTATGGATGTCAGGTTGGTAAAATTTGGGAATCCGTATGCTTGTACATGTAGACTTTGATCTACATTAAATTACCCAATGTAACTTTAATCTGTATTGGATTAATTATCTTGCCTATACATGTATTTGACTACTGGTATATTAGTCAAGCTTGATATTATTTTTTTACTTAGCTCAATGTTTTGCATCGTTAATTTTTTCCGCTTGAACAGGTTTATGAGAACGCATCTTATGAAAACGAGGCCGTGATCTACGTTAACCTGGCCCACGCGACCCGTGGCATTGGTAACGACAAGGACATGGTCATGGCAAGGGTAAGTCACTTAATCACCCTGGTAACGACAAGGACATGGTCATGGCAAGGGTAAGTCACTTAATCACCTTGGTAACGACAAGGACATGGTTATGGCAAGGGTAAGTCACTTTGTCACCTTGGTAACGACAAGGACATGGTTATGGCAAGGGTAAGTCACTTTGTCACCTTGGTAACGACAAGGACATGGTTATGGCAAAGGTAAGTCACTTTGTCACCTTAGTAACCACAAGGACATGGTTATGGCAAGGGTAAGTTACTTTATCACCTTGGTAACGACAAGGACATGGTTATGGCAAGGGTAAGTTACTTTATCACCTTGGTAACGACAAGGACATGGTTATGGCAAGGGTAAGTCACTTTGTCACCTTGGTAAAGACAAGGACATGGTTATGGCAAGGGTAAGTCACTTTGTCACCTTGGTAACGACAAGGACATGGTTATGGCAAGGGTAAGTCACTTTGTCACCTTGGTAACGACAAGGACATGTTTATGGCAAGGGTAAGTCATTTTATCACCTTGGTAACGACAAGGACATGGTTATGCCAAAGGTAAGTCACTTGTCACCTTGGTTACGACAAGGACATGTTTATGGCAAGGGTAAGTCACTTTGTCACCTTGGTAACGACAAGGACATGTTTATGGCAAGGGTAAGTCACTTTATCACCTTGGTAACGACAAGGACATGGTTATGGCAAAGGTAAATTACTTTGTCACCTTGGTAACGACAAGGACATGTGTATGGCAAGGGTAAGTCACTTTGTCACCTTGGTAACGACAAGGACATGGTTATGGCAAGGGTAAGTCACTTTGTCACCTTGGTAACGACAAGGACATGGTTATGGCAAGGGTAAGTCACTTTGTCACCTTGGTAACGACAAGGACATGTTTATGGCAAGGGTAGGTGACTTTATCACCTTGGTAACGACAAGGACATGATTATGGCAAAGGTAAATTTCTTTGTCACCAGGATATGGAAAAGGCCAGGTAAGTCACTTGATCACCTTGGTAACGACAAGGACATGGTAACGACAAGGGTAATATCACGTTACTGACGACAAAGACAAGAGAATGGCAAGGGTTCGCAATAGGACACATACCCGGTTCTATTTTAATGGTTAGTCTACGATACAGTTCATCATGACTTCAGGCATACCTTGTAAACTTACACAGTACTGACAAGTCAAATTGTTGATTGTAGCCCGTTTAACTGTTTCAGCTGCTAGATCAATGCAGTGGCAGTTCCTTCCTGGCAAATCCCAAGAAAAACCCGTCAATTCGACCAATAGCCAAGAAACTCTACAACAACGTCGGCAAGGAAATTAAATCAGTTTATGATCTCGAATCGGATATGGAGGTTTGGCTGTCGTACGGTGAACCATGGAAGAATCCGTTCAGTAAGTGTAAAGTGGTGCTAAATTCTAGTCTATAACCTATTCCAGATATTTGTATCAGGAAAACTTTGTTGTTGGATGCAGAAATAGTCTACTGTAAAACTGCATCGTATAGCACTTACTTTTCCCTAATTTACATCCAAATAACAGCAGATTAGGCAGTTAGTATTAGATAATTTATTGATCTTAAATGATCTATATCTTAAAATATTATTCCAAATATTCTATATATTTTCTGATTGTGTGCGCTGTCGACGGCGTGTAATTAATGTAACCTAAAGGTGGCCTGAAGCTCATCTCCGCCCTCTCGGGGCCCTTGTTTATTGACCCGGTGTTATCAAAGTGGATTCACTCACAAAGTAGATTGTATGGCTGTTTACTCCTGTGTTGCTGTAAGTAATGCTCTGTATCTTCGGCCACTGTCGATATGATGGTTTCACAAGAGTATTTCGCCTTGCAGTCTACGTCCTCTTCTAGTACTGTGACCGAATATTTCTTCTTGTAGTCCACGACCTCTCCGCGTTCTTTGACCGAGTATTTCTCCTTGCAGCTCAGGTCCTCTCCGCGTTCTGTGGCCGAGTATTTCTCCTTACAGCCTACATCCTCTCCGCGTTCTTTGACCGAGTATTTCTCCTTGCAGCCTACGTCCTCTCCGCGTTCTTTGACCGAGTATTTCTCTTTGTAGCCTATGTCCTCTCCGCGTTCTTTGACCGAGTATTTCTCCTTGCAGCCTACGTCCTCTCCGCGTTCTTTGACCGAGCCAAGGTATATGAGAAGCCGGGCGGCGTCAGGGTCTGTCGGGAAACATTGATGACCGATGACTCCAAGGATCGAGAGAAGTAAGTGACTCCTTAGCAACGGTCAGAGCGTTGGTTCTCATAGATACGATAATGGATCAATAATTAAAGCATATTCTGTTAAATAACTTAGCGTAGCTAATGGTAATGGCTCAGCTGGGATGAGGTCGTGAAATCATGTCTTTCAGGATGTAATGTAATGTAGAGACCACTTGTTACGTCCACCTTGCATTGTAGACCGCACGTTGCGATTCATTGTAACACACACCCTGCGGCACTTTATGTCACATATTGTGTCACATATTGTGTCACATATTGTGTCACATGTTGTGTCACATGTTGTGTCACATATTGTGCCATATTGTGCCGCACATTGTGTCACATATTGTGTCACATATAGTGTCACATATAGTGTTACATATCGTGTCACATATCGTGTCACATATCGTGTCACATATCGTGTCACATATCGTGTCACATATCGTGTCACATTGTGTCACGTAGTGTGTCACGTAGTGTGTCACGTAGTGTGTCACGTAGTGTGTCACGTAGTGTGTCACGTATTGTATCACATATTGTATCACATATTGTGTCACATATTGTGTCACATATTGTGTCACATATTGTGTCACATATCGTTTTACATGTTATGTCAGATATTGTGTCACATATTGTGTGATTTGTTTTCACACCCCGTGTCACATCCTGTCACCGTGTGTAAGAACCCTGTCACGTCCGGCGGTATATCATACCCCAGTGTATACATGCAATAATGTACCCCCCCCGCCCCGTCTAGACCCAGCAAGTGGGATGTGATCACTGGGATCCCGGAGGACGTGGAGGTCATGCCGGATCCCGATGCCGACTCCAGACCTCCGCCCGCCGCCAACTCGCCAGAGGGCGCTGACGGCATCCCCACCGTGGCGGACGACGCGACAGACAACGAGGTCAAGTTTCCCGAGAACGCCACTCTCCTGCGCTGCAAGGTTGGTCACTGTGGACAGTCTGGTCAGTCACTGTTCACTCAGTCACTCTGGACACTCAGTCACTCTGGTCACTTAGTCGCTCACTCTGGACACTCAGTCACTCTGGACACTCAGTCACTCTGGTCACTTAGTCAGTCACTCTGGTCACTTAGTCACTCCGGACACTCAGTCACTCTGAACACTCAGTCAGTCACTCTGGACACTCAGTCACTCTGGTCACTCAGTCAGTCACTGGACCCTCAGTCAGTCACTCTGGACACTCAGTCAGTCACTCTGGTCACTCAGTCAGTCACTGGACACTCAGTCAGTCACTGGTCACTTAGTCACTCACTCTGGTCACTTAGTCACTCTGGTCACTTAGTCACTCTGAACACTTAGTCACTCTGGACACTAGGTCAGACACTGGATACTCAGTCACTGGACACTCAGTCACTGGACACTCAGTCACTGGACACTCACTCAGTCACTGGGCACTTAGTCACTCTGGTCACTCTAAACTCTCACTCTAGATAGTCACTCACTGGATAGTCAGTCACTCACTCTAGATAGTCAGTCACTCACTGGATAGTCAGTCACTCACTCTGGATAGTCCGTCACTCACTCTGCTCGGTGTTATATGTTATATATGTATACGATGAGAGATTTGTGTGTCTGTGTTTGTGGTATCATTTATTTTGTGGAAATAAAACATTTTTCCACCTGAAATATTGTCCATACAATACAATATACATACATGTATACATGTATATACGTGTTGTGCTGACAGGACGAGGCGAACCTGCTGCTCTACCCCAGCATCGTCGTGGACACCAAGAGGAAGAAAGGCTCTGGGGACCTCTGGCCAGCGGAGGCGCAAGTCTGGGTCATCTCCAAGGTAACGCCTCGGAGGATATTTCTAGTGACATTTTTATTTCCTCGGTCAGTCATTTTTTATTGTAAATTTAGCTTCTATGCACTGGACTTCTTTCTGAGATGACGACCCTAGAGCACCTTATCATAAAATATCATAAACAAATTTGAACTTTGTTCATGGCGCTCAGATCCAATGATGAAATCACCGCGTCCGCCTTACAGAAACTAGTATTACAGTCTTGATCGACGATGTAAATAGATGACAACCCACTCGCTTCTATCGTCGTCGTTAATAATTCTAACACAATGATGCTAATTAACGACACTGACACGTCTAGTTTTTTTTGTGGCCAGGGCGGGTACATCTACAGCAAGGCGATGCCCTCGCTGGTGCTGAGTGTGACGGACGTGCCACTGACCACCACCCTGAGCCACCCCACCCTGGGCGCCACCAACACCCAGGCGGAGGGATACGTCGTCAGTGTGACGAGGAAGGCCGGCGGCAGCGCCGCGCAGACTTGGAACTTTACCGCGGATGGATACATCTACGCCTCGGTAATAGAGATTATTTACACTGATGTTCTTAAAAGTCCGCTGAGTCACGTGAAATCATACACCGCAGCGCCACAAATGAGATTATTTACACTGATGGAGTTAAAGTTTGTAGTAAATAAATAAATCACTTTTGAACTTGGGATACCATGGGAGTTCCTAAAATATGGTTACTTCGAGCGAGACAACCGTTCTGTCGATCGTCTCCTTCAGATATCGGTTGCGTATTAATCACGTCTGCAGATGTCTATCGTCATGGAGATCAGGGACAATAAACAAACTGCAGCAGATAGGAGTCTTATATACTGGGCGAAGCATTCTGGAGACCCCGTGAACAAAACGCGAGTGCGACGGGCAGTTTTATGGACCCGCGACATCTCTAGCAGCTCGCCAATTTAGTACTAATTGTTTTGCCTGGGGGTGGGATAATGAATATTGCTAGAGATTAATGAAGGACCGATACATGCCTTGTAAGTCCTGCAGGACTGGGCCAGATTATATTGGCATTTATGTGTTGTGATTATATGTCTGTATTCTCGCAACTGACTATAATAAGACAATCTATATCTCTCTATCTACCTATCTGCCTTGTGATTTTAGGAGGATGTATAAAAAAGTGTAATAACATGTCCTATGATAAGCGACATAACCTTGACCTATATCTTGATGGATATAGTCACGCGGCGGCCTCATCATCTCTTGTTCCCTAACAATGAATATGTCTCTTTTCCCGCGCAGTCGCACCCTGACCTGGTGTTGACCTTCCTGGGGTCTCAGTTCGGGAACGAGGACAGCCAGGTAGCCAATGAGAGCGAGGAGGGCCAGCGCCAGCACTCCGGGTCCAACTACTACGTGGCGGTGTGTGGACGTCTCGAGGGCAAGGACGCCAAGAACCAACGGTCAGCGTCCCTACTCAGTCCAGACTCAAGAAACACAACTTCCTTGAATAGCCTTAACACCCCCCAAATACTTCTCATATTGGTTGTTTACTAGTGTTGATGTCGCGAATCACTGCCATATATAACCTTCAAAAATCGGTCAACTGTCTAAACCCCCTACATTTCTAACCCGGCCACAGGCGCCTTAATGTGGGTCAGGCTCTCGTAATGTCGGTTTAGATTGGCCACTGACTTCAGTCTACATCTGGAAATGAATATTGCCCTAAAATGACATTTATGATTAATAAATAGAAATATATGTTAAAGTATCAAAAGGGGTCGAGGTTGGCTCAATTTTGTTTACTGTCCTAATGGAGTTAAAAATAAATAATTGTTGATATTATTCTTAATTAAAGTTGCTCGGATGGTGGAAAACTGGATGTTAAATCTGTACATCTGGAGTATTGTTTTACTTAGTGCGCGTCTCTGTATGATCATTCCCTGTAACTGTATTCACTGTGGTGATTTCGTGTATTCAATGTCTAAATGTCGTCTGCGTGTAGCTGGGGCCTCAAGCAGGAACGCTATGACAACTTGGGCCAATGGAAACTCGCGCGTCTCTGTATAATAATTCACTATGGTGATTCCGTATATTCATTTTCTAAATGTCGTCTGCGTGTAGCTGGGGTCTCAAGCAGGAACGCTATGACAACTTGGGCCAATGGAAACTCGCGCGTCTCTGTATAATAATTCACTATGGTGATTCCGTATATTCATTTTCTAAATGTCGTCTGCGTGTAGCTGGGACCTCAAGCAGGAACGCAATGACAACTTGGGCCAATGGAAACTCGCGCGTCTCTGTATAATAATTCACTATGGTGATTCCGTATATTCATTTTCTAAATGTCGTCTGCGTGTAGCTGGGGTCTCAAGCAGGAACGCTATGACAACTTGGGCCAATGGAAACTCGCGCGTCTCTGTATAATAATTCACTATGGTGATTCCGTATCTTCATTTTCTAAATGTCGTCTGCGTGTAGCTGGGGTCTCAAGCAGGAACGCTATGACAACTTGGGCCAATGGAAACATACGCGCGTCGAAAACCCGGAGTGGAACAAGGCGGCACTCAGCTGGCCGACCAATGAGAACGGAGAGCTGAACGAGGAGTACGACTGGCCAATGGAAGGCTTCCTCCAGCCGTACGCCCCGCCCCTCAAGGGCTTCTCGTCCAAGAAGGGCACCGGTCTCGCTGGAGGTGTGTCCAGTCACCGTGGCCTTTGATACATTGGAGTAATGATTGTCTGGAACGAAGGGTTCTCTAGCGAAGCCTGCCTAGTTATGCCATTTGATAACGGCATTATTTTCCTTGGACGGAATGAATTGTCGTCGAAATGTATCTATAATAGTAAAGTAGTACCTCTAGTTGTACAGTAAGGTATCTCTAGCACTAATGTAATGTATCTCTAGTAGCCATGCAATGTATTTCTTACAGTTATGCAATGTATTTCCTACAGTTATGCAATATACCATCTGTAGTAATGTAATGCATCTGTAATAGAAATGTAAGGTATCTCTAGTTGCAATGTAATGCATCTTTTATAGTGATATAATATATCTTATAATGATATAATGTAATGAGGCCTGTACCAACGTTACCTTTAACGCCACTTGTATCCTGGTCTTCAGTGAAGCCGCTTCGTCTGATGGTATTGAAGAACGGTGTGCGTGACGTCAGCAAGTCTGTCGCCATTGTGGGACCCGACCTGACCAATGTAAGCGGGCTGCCCATCCTGTGTCACAGTTTTGATCCCTTACAGTTTACATTAATCAGTATAAATGGTCTAGGCCCAGGCTTGTTTCACATCGCGTTAAGTTTATCTCATTGTTTGATGAGGTTAATTAGTTCTATTTAGCCAACGTGTACGCAAAGGTGGCATAAAACACCAATTTATTCATTTGGCTGCACCTGGATTAGTTGAATATGGTAACAGGAATAGTTTGTTTATAGCCTTACGAATATAAGTCTGGTGTTTTGTTATTGGGCAGAAATCGAACATATCCTTGTTTTGTGGGGCAGGGTGTACGTGCTTTCGTCTTTTGTTGTTGTTTATATATCGGGCAAGGTTCTTGAAGAAATATATAAATAAGCGACATTCTAACGTGTTTGCGCATTGTATGGGCATGAAACACATCTTTATGGACATCATAACATAAGTAGGGCAGTAATGCAAATCTCAGTGAAAACGTGGACCACTCAATGTTCTCGTCGTTTTACCTCTCTCAGATGCGAAAGGATACAACGGCCAAGGACAAGAAGGGACGTCAGAAGAAGTCCCGTCAGAGTGAGGTGGACGCAGACTCCGTGGACGCCGACGAACCAGTCCACTGCAACGACGACCTCACTGTGCTCAAGCTGGAGCTCATCCTGGTATGTAAGCTAGAGCTCATCCTGATATTTAAGGTGGAGCTCATCCTGGTATTTAAGGTGGAGCTCATCCTGGTATTTAAGGTGGAGCTCATCCTGGTATTTAAGGTGGAGCTCATCCTGGTATTTAAGGTGGAGCTCATCCTGGTATGTAAGATGGAGCTCATCCTGGTATGTAAGGTGGAGCTCATCCTGGTATGTAAGGTGGAGCTCATCATGGTATGTAAGGTGGAGCTCATCCTGGTATGTAAGGTGGAGCTCATCCTGGTATGTAAGGTGGAGCTCTCCTGGTATGTAAGGTGGAGCTCATCATGGTATGTAAGCTGAAGCTATCATGGTATGTAAGGTGGAGCTCATCCTGGTATGTAAGATGGAGCTCATCCTGGTATGTAAGGTGGAGCTCATCATGGTATGTAAGCTGGAGCTCATCCTGGTATGTAAGGTGGAGCTCACCCTGGTATGTAAGCTGAAGCTATCATGGTATGTAAGGTGGAGCTCATCCTGGTATGTAAGCTGGAGCTCATCCTGGTATGTAAGGTGGAGCTCATCATGGTATGTAAGCTGGAGCTCATCCTGGTATGTAAGATGGAGCTCACCATGGTATGTAAAGTGGAGCTCATCATGGTATGTAAGGTGGAGCTCATCCTGGTATGTAAGCTGGAGGTCGTCCTGGTATGTAAGGTGGAGCTCGTCCTGGTATGTAAGCTGGAGCTCATCCTGGTATGTAAGTGGAGCTCATCCTGGTATGTAAGCTGGAGCTTACTCTGGTATGTAAGCTGGAGCTCCTCATGGTATGTAAGCTGGAGCCTAGCCTCGTGGAATTTTGTTGGAATATCACATCCTACAATTACATCTTCCTCGTTTCTCCTCTAGTTTCTGGAGCGTTGTACCTCCATGTTGGACCTGCCTTTCGCGGCTCGCCGCGTCTTCGACGAGTCGGGCAAGGAACACTTCAGTCTGCGCACGCTACATCGCGACCAGCTGGTCTACGTGAGCTGCGGTGACCCCTGGTCTGACCCCAGCGTCTCCAAGGCGGAGCAACAGCGTCGTTTCCTGCTCACCAACCTGGCTGATGACGTGTCGCAGATCCGACAATTTGTCTCCCTCCGCAGCCCAGAAAGTACGTGTATAAATCAAGTAAATGACATCATTTAAACATGTCTATTATCAATTAAATACGCTATTTAGTTGATATCAAATTCAATAGTAATTTCAATATATTTAGAGCATGGAATACAACTGGTCAATTCATGACAGTTCCCCATAACCCGAATTCATAATTTCTAGCACTACTCACGTCCCAACGTCCCAACGAAATGTTGCCTGGCGAAAAAAAAAAAACGTTCTCTTACTTAATGAATTGTTAGAATTAGGAAATGTCAAAATTAAAGCCAACGTCTCATATGGATTGGGAATATTACCCCTTTCAATTATCTTTTACAAGACTATGACGAACAGGCATAGATATCTGACTATGTTAGGACAGGAACCTAAACAATATCATGCCTTTGTCAAGAATTTCTCGATACAACCATGGCATTGAATCTGTGTCTATATTTTGTATCTAGTGAAGTCAGTTGTCATTATCAATTTCTATTATGACCGAGACCATATAGAAAAAAGTTTATCAAACCTATTGCTCTGACTGCGCACTATTGTCATCATAAAATAGTTGGCGCCCTGGAGTCTATATCATTCTGAGGAAGGTGTTCTACCCCATTTCACTGTATTTGTGCCCACTGTCGACTTCATGTGTGCACAAAATTGGCCTAAAACACGCCCACGTTGCGTTATAAAACCATGGTGTGATTGCCTGTCCAGACATGGTGTTGGAGGTGGAGGGCTCGCTGGGCGCTGGTTCCCGGCTCACTGTCGGCGAGTGTGCGCTGGTTCCCGACGACGATGCCGCGGCCGACTGGAGATTGGAAGAACAGGCGAGACTCTCGCGAGAGGAGGAGCAGCGTCGGCGAGATGACGCGCAGGCCGCCATGGCAACCAGGTACCTTTATACACACACTGTACATATCATGTATGTGTCCGCTGTCACTGGTCACCAGCACCAACTACGTCTGCACGGGAATTACACATATCACGTAAGCTTATTAGGTCAGAATGTAACAGCACTGAGGTAACAAATGGATTGTCATCAGAGCGGGATATCTTACAAAATATGAGCAGTGTTTGGTAGTGTTCAGCCGTCAGTGGTGGGGGGGGAGCTTCTTGTGAGGACCAAAGCTTTTTTAAAAATTAGAATAACCTAAAGCTTAACGTACGGAATGGTTGGCATCCGTCCGTCTGCGAAAGACGATGGATTTGCAGCTTTGTTTGGTTTAAGTTATACGATTCGTAACGCGGCATTTACGCTGATGACTGAGTAAGCCTATCTGTGATCGACAGAGCTTTCCGCAGTCATCGCAACGGTGACCTGTCGATAGATCTTGGTTTGTGCTCGCTGGTGGACGCCTAGATTGGCGTTTCAAGCCCAGTTTCACAAACCATAGCGAGTCGTGGTGGGCCATTCCGTCACGCACGACACGTGCCCATCCCCTCTTTTGGGATGCCAAGTCATCCCAAGAATCTGGATCGATGCCGAAAGCCTTCGTGTCCCGCTTACAAACATCCTTAAACCTAAGCTTTGGCCGTCCAGTTGGCCTTTTGCCGTCGACGAGTTCACCGTATAGCATAACGTATGGAATACACAAAGAGTAAAACATGCATGCTTTGTGCATGCTTCACACGCAGTGTATGTGATTTGAAACCTGTTGGCCTTGTTGACATTTTAAAGTTTTGTATGAAGCGGATTCGAAGGATTTTCTGCAGAATTCATAGTATTCACTACAATAAGTACATTGATTTGTTTAATCTAGGAAACAAAAGATGTAAGTACAGTTCGTTGAGTTATAGTTTACGCTTGGACTTGGTGAAGGCTTGTTAGTTCATCGCCCTCCCTAGTGTTTGAATATATCTGAGAGAAACCATGTGAACTGTGTGGTCCTCTCAGCTGGAGACACGCCTCTAATGGTGAACCTCTGTTTGAATTGTTGCCATGGATTAGAGTTGTGCATGATGGAGAGGGATTTCATATGTAAATAATTTGGTTGGTTTATCTTCCTCTCACGCCGTACGTCTGGTTCTGCAATTCTGACTCCATACATATATTCATATAGAATTATTGCGTTTGCATGTAGAGTTATTGCAAATGTATGTAGAATTATTGCGTATGCATGTAGAATTATAGCATATGCATGTACGTTGATTGCGTATACGTATTCTGGTATGTTTTCCCTTTGACCTGATGATCTGCAAATATACCTGCAAATATACCTGCATGTAAAATACGAAGCTATAGAACATAAACTTGGGCTTGCTGAAAATTGGCGACGTGTTATATTCCTGGAAGCTTCTCCTTCATGAGTGACAAGCAATTAAACCCCTTTTCACAATGTCTTGCAATGCCGTTGTAGGCCGTACTAACCAACGTGTGAAACTATTGTGGAAGACTACTTCAGTCCGGCAGCTTGAACCAGCACGTGCATATATAGCTGGACAAGTTGGCCTGCCATTTAAAACGATTTACATCAGAGGGTAGTTGAGAATAATCCACGGGAGAGTGCAGGCGCCTCTGTTTTGCACGATATGGCACACTAACCGACCAAAAAGGAACAAATCCGTCGTTCTCACGTGACTATGAGGAACGCCAGTTGGTTGGTTGCTAATTAAGCCAATCGGCGGAACAATATACTTCTGTATTAAGTCAATTGTGCAGATAGTACCATGCATGAGCGCCTATTCGTCGGCGTTATTCGTTACACTGATTGTTAGGCGATGTCCGTATACTATCTGGCATGTCCACGCGGTGTCTGATATGCGTCCTCTGTCCCCTACCCCCCCCCCCCCCCAGGACGGCGCACGAGGTGGCCCACGAGCGAGCGGACCAGCGGCTCAACTCCCGGAAGTGGCCGTGGGAGCGGTCGGCAGGGGGCGCTGAGGGCGAGGAGGCGGACGAGGAGGCTGAGAACTACACCAACAAGGACCTCTACCAGAAGTTCAGGTAAGACTCCGCACACAAGGCCGATAATGGGGGAGGTTTGCTAATTTGCAAATCAGTGCCGAATTCCGTAAACCATATAGTACAAAGCTGCTCTCTACTGGCTGAGCCATTCAAGGTCACCCATGCGTGGCGGGCAGACTTTTGTCGTTGTAGTTGTTACGCATTGGTAATTCCTTCACCAGATTGCGCCACTGGTCCATACGGTTTATACGGAAATCAGCACCGAAAAGGAAATTTCGATTACCCCCGCATGTGCGATGGGTTTTACACCCGGTTTATTTAATATGAAGAGGTTTACGGTATCGTTCCTGGCGTTCGATTGCGCACTCTATGATGGGTATGACGTATATTGCGATTGTATCTACATAACGAAAGTAACAGCTGTTCTTAGTTACGGTCGAAACCTTTGCTCTCTGCACAGGAGAGTACATAAGATTAACATCACGCTTGGATGCTGTCCCGACATTAAAGAAATCATTTTGGTGCCAAGAGCAAGATACATAGTCAGTGCGATGGATTACGTGCCATGGGTTGTCTTAGTTTAAACGTGTGTGTTTCAGGCGCAGACAGAGGCGGACCGCTGATAACACAGCGCTTCAGAAGTTCCTCTATGACGACGGCTACATCGCGTGCTCACAGAACGCTGACCTTGTACTGGGCGTCCAGGAGCAGGAAGGTCGCGCTGCTGAAGTTATCTTGGTCAGGCGTCGCCCTGACGACATCCACCAGCGCTGGACGCTACAGGACAATGGGTGTGTTGGCAATGTTTTCTGATTTAAATATTAATGTAAAGTTTTCATGGGTCATTCCGACATTTGTCCCTTGCCAATAACTTGGGTCAGGTGCTCCCAGGTCTCTCAGGATTGTCGTGATAGTGTCATGTTGTTTATACATGTGATGCGCATTGTGATGGCGTTGATTAAAACCAGACCACGAACGAATAAAATAAAATGTGCTTGTAATAAATAATAAATTCGTCAGTGGCCCAAAACTGCAAACTCATGAATGCAAATATTATCGATATAATATGATTATTATAGGATTATTCGCATCTTACATACATCCTCTTCAGTCATTCAGGCGTTGCCTATGGACTGCTCTTCGTGTTTAACGTTAGCGATTATTTTGTGCGCAGGCGGGAAAGGTATTTATTTTTGCTTTGTAGTCGTAGAGAATGAGCTGTTATGACCAGTGTCTGTGTAACCTGTTTTTTAGTGTGTTCAAGCTTGAGACAGTCACTACGTTTTTCGGGAGGCTGTTCTAAAGTTCTATCGGTAGAAAAAAGAATTTCTCTGACATTCAAAAACAGACGATGCCTAATCTCAAGCCTTTGAATGTCCCACGATATTTGCCACATAGTAGCATAGTTACTTTGAAAATAATTATCGTTTTAATTTGACTTTTCAGCCTCATTCAGGCCAAGCACAACCCGCAGCTGGTGCTGACGGTCAGCCTGCCGAGCAGCTTTCAGCAGCAGGACGAGGACGGAATAACCTTGCCCTACGCAGGCTGCACAGTCACCCTGCAGAGCCGCAAGGTGTCGCAGTTCGGTCGAGCCAATCAGCGCTGGAGACTGGACAGCGACGCGGGCTTCATTCAGGCTTTCTACACGGATCAGATGGACAAAGGTAGACTTGATATGACTCTTTAGGCATAGGTGGAACCAAAAATGATCCATAATCCGCGTGAGGGAAGAAGCGAAAAACGGTTGTGAGTCTTTCACAACAAAAAATGGATACCGTAACATGACGTGCAAGGCCTAGAGACTGATTTTCTTTTCGATTAGAACTCATATTGTTATGTTAATTACACCGTTTTTAATTTGCAGTCGCCATGTCCACATTGGATTACTTTGCTGCCGTCTTTGTCGTAGTACGTAGCATATCATTGACTAAACATCTTCTAATGTCTTATAATGCATATATGGTTGCAAATGCGTCTCAACTTATAACTATTCCTCATGGTTTTCTTCAGAAATCACGGCTGCCAACAGAGCCAATGTTTGCACGTATGCCGTGGTGGGAGACGTGGCCATCGACCAGCCGGTGAGTGTGACCTTGACCATGGCCGCGATCGAACACAGTATGTCAAAGTATGTATTATCTCTTAATTAACTGTAAATTAAAAGCTGTCAAAATATGAGTCATGATAAAACTCATGGGTACCATAGTTAATGTTTTTCCATTGACATGTATCATGTGCAACCATATTCTGTGTGAAGTGCGTGTATTACTGTGTCATGCCGTTGGAGTAAACTGATGGCCTGAGCCGTGCCTCCGTCCACAGGGCTACACGGCCGAGATTCAGACCGCTAAGGGAGCCAAGCCTAAGAGAGTCTTGGTGTGTTCGTCGTGCGCCCGCGCCATGAGGGGGCGCCACAAGCTAGACAAAGTTCAAGGCCACGTCGATTTTGCATGCGCCATGGGCACAGGTAGGAGATGCGAGCGCAAATTTGGGGTAATAATAATAATAAGTCCGCGCTTCTTTGTCGGGAAGATATTGGACGCAGAACATCATTTCCGCTCTTCCCTTCGGCTATCGAAGCATCTGTGGTGCCATGGCGCTCTCGGATGTTATCTCAATGTGAACTTCGTGTCATTACTTATCATCATATTACATCAGAAGATTTCTTGAACCAGCCGGATGAGTGGGCAAAACAGTGCCTTATAACGCACATTTCTTCATTCTATTCAAACTGAGTTTCATGTAATCAGGTGATTGAATTTTTTATTTTTTTCCTTGACTTGATGTATGTCAGCCAGATTTTTTGTACGCTTGGTTTGAATAAACGACACTTGATTTGACTTGTTTTTACAACAACAGCCAAGGAGCACGGAGTGAAGCAGGTGGGCAGCTTCCGGTGTCTCAACGGAAAGGTTGACCTCTCTACGCATGAGGCGGAGCACACGCTGACCCGCTGGGAGGAGGACCTGAACCGTCTGAAGGACGAGCTGAGCGTTCGCGCCATCGCCAAGGAGATCTCGGCCGCTCACGTGCCTTACACCGTCAAGGTGCTGGCCTACAGGAACGGCGAGGGCAGACTGAAGGCCGGCGAAGTCGTCGTGGGCTCCAGCGTCCCCGGGGTGAGAGGGTCAGCTGCCGCGGGACGGACGCTAAGGCGGCTGGCGGGGGTGACGGGTGTGAAAGGGGCTGCTGGGTGGGCTGTCGGCAATCAGCAGTGTGTTCACTTGAGGGTTGACTTCATGGCTTAGACCATACAGTCGGCAGTGTACTGAACTAAGATCTTTACTTCAGGGAGTGTGTAGTCAGATTGTTGCGTATTAATCTTAACTGCGGTGAGAGGGTTTATTTCTTGGCTTGTACACTTGGTGGCGCATTCATCTTGACTTGGGTCAGTGTGGCTACTTCTTGGCTGATACAGTTGGTAACTTAATAACCTTTACTAGGTTGAAGATATATTTTTGTGTTAGCGTATACAGCCTGTCGATATATTAATATTAACCAGGATGAAATGGTTTCATGGGGACTTACATACAATCTGCAGTTTGCAAGCTTAATGCTGGTCAGAAGGTTACTGATATCGTGCACTTGAGCATTGGTTGTTTACAATTTGTGCAGATACTTCACCTGGGCTTAGACATTCGTTTGCACGACAGGGTTATAACCTACGCTAGCGTCAGTATTGCCTTGCAGAGGCATTCCAGCCACACCACTGTACATGTCACCAAATGCCATGAAACCCTATGTGTGACTGTTTTGTCCTGGCAGATCTTAGATCAATGCACCCATCGCATGGGGCTGAGACAGGCGGGGCGCCGCCTCTACACGGTCGACGGTACCATCACCATGGATATCGATGACCTTGTGACCTGGGTCAGGGAGGATTACGTCAGAGGGGCTCAGAAACAACTGCGGGCGGAAGCTCGCGCCAAAAGACGCGCCGACAAGCGAGGTCAAGGTCAGCATTTGTTACGTTTCTGTTATCGTGTATTCATTTATATTTTAATTGTACTCTCTGAATAGAAATCATGGAGATTTCTCATGCTCTTCAATGATAACGGCTGCAATAAATCTTGGTTTAGTCTTTATTAAGTTCTTGCTGCCATATTTCAGAGAACACTTTCTTCCATTTTAATTCTGCTTGCAGAATTGCTGTTTTCCGGGCATTTAGTACAAATTGATATTTATAGGTCAAGATCAATCAAAGGCCAATCTGATGGACAAGGTTCAGCTCGAATCTGATCTGGAGACTTCTGAAGAGGAGGAGGAGGAGGAGGAGACTGAGGAAGTGGCAAACAGCGAGGACAAGCAAAGCCAAGGTCAGCGTAACCGCTGTGGTCTTTTGTTGTCCTATCGTCTCCTTATGGGATGTTCATGATCTGATTTGGTCTGGCGAAAGCTAGTTTCGACAATTTTCTTTGCATTAATATGTTGGCGTTGATACTTTTTACGATATCGTGTCCTGAATTCATAAAAAGAAGTGTAAGCTAAGTATTTCTAAAATTCATGTTTTTGGTCAATTTGTTTATGGTAATTATTTGTAATCATGTTTGTGCCGCAGATATCTTCTTGGGGTACAACACGTGCGATCGGCACCACATGGACCCGGTCAGTAACATGGTGGTGCTGCCCAACCCCGCCGAGGAGGTGGAGCAGGCGGGGTACATCGTCGCCTGGAAGCTCTTCGCGCGGCAGATGGGGCCACTCGCTCTACAGGTAGGGTCAAGGTCGAACAGCTCGCTTTGCAGATAGTGTCATGGTCGGGCCGCTCGCTTTACAGATAGGCTCATGGTCAGATCGCTCGCTCTGCAGATAGGTGAAGGTCGACCCGCTCTCTCGACTGGTACGGTGAAGGTCGGAATTAATAAATGTGTTTGGGTGAGTTCCAGGGTAAACCGTGACGCAAGATATATACCTTCTGTAAACAACGTTCAGTTTGAACAGAAGCAACTTCTTACATCCACGCATCTACCCACTTCACTACATACACTGTACTCCTTCTTTGGTCACCAGGTCTTGCGCCCCAGCCGCGACGATCTGACGGCCTTCATCCTGATTGGCCAAGTCATGTACCAAGTATCCGCCATTGGCGAGCAGACGGTCGACATCTCGGAGACGCCCATCGAGGTGAAACGCGGTGATCTGATTGGCTTCCACTGCCTGGCTGACCCAATTATCCCTTACGACGTGGACCAGGCCACCAACCAGGCGCCGTTCTACCTCATTCCCAAGATGAGGCCGGACGTCGGGGATATCCTGAAGATGGAATCCATCGTCCAGGACGGGATGAGGAAATACTCGCTCAGCGCGCTGGTTGTGCCAGGTGAGTGACACGCGGGTGACGTGGTATGGATGACATGTGGGTGACACGGGGTGACGTGGTATGGGAGACCGTGGGTGACGGGATGTGAGGGACACGTGGGTGACGGGGTTGGTATTTAATGTAATCTTTATGGAAAGTGTTTTATATTATTTGGCTCTATTTTGTTTTTGATGTGCCCCGCATCTGTTTATAACTATATCGTGAAGTCTTGGAAACACCGTCTAACCATTTCTATATATGGCATTATTAAGAAAGTAGCGGAAGAACATCATCTGCGTGATACACTATCTGAATCATTGAGTCCTTGTAGGACTGTATGAGACACCAGAATAGTTATTCCATCATACGAAAAGGAATGGCACAAATGGCCGATATTCGATTGTTTTCTTTTCATTGCAAAATTCCGTGTTCCGCATTGTACAATGTTGCCTACTACATGGCCACAGCAGGAAACCATGCCAGATATAGGGCAGAATTTTGTTATGACTTGTTATGTGTAATAATTCCCCCAACAGATGTCACCACTGTTCCATGTAATTTCTACAGCAGTCGACACCGAAATGAATATTGATTACCATGCCAGTCAATGACAAGTAACCCCGTTATCTGAACCATCCACCCCCTCCCCCTCCCTCATCCCTCCCTCCACTACCCTCCGTGCCTCCAGCCTCCCGGCTCCAAGAGAGCTCGACCAACAGCCAGACCTCGGCGGCCGCCGGCCCCGCCCCCAAGCGGGAGAAGAAGAAGGCCCGGGCCCGGGCTGGCCCCCACGTGGACCTGCCCCCCGTGGAAATGGTCCTGCGCTACCCCATCGAGGTGTGGGTGTCCTGCGGCGAGGGCTTCGTCAAGCCACAGAGTAAGTTTGGGAGGTTGTAAATTCAGGACGCTTTAATAACTTGTGGTCATATCGCGGCAATGTGAGAAAGAAGGGATTGGTTGGAGGGTTGTATATTCAGGATGTTTTGACCACTTGTGGTTATATCGCGTCAATGTGAGAAGGAAAGGATTGGTTGGTGGTTTGTATATTCAGGATGGGTTAACCACTTGTGGTTATATCGCGGCAATGGGAGAAGGAAGGGATTGGTTTGTGGGTTGTATATTCAGGACGCTTTAACCACTTTTGATCATATCGCGTCGATGGGAGAAGGAAGGGAAGAGTGGAGCCATGTGCCCGGGGGTAATCCCCTAGTCTTTGCGAGGAAGGACATGGAATGTTTATCCCGGGACCCCAGACATGACCACAGCGTGGCGCGAACCACAGATCCTCATGCCGTTAGGCTCTCAGGTGGCCAGAGCACTGAATGCCAGCGTCAAGGTGTTAGCAATATGCATTATAGCGCGAGTGTTTTTGGCTGACAATCACCACGTGATGTGGAGTTGATGGAGGGAGATAAACATGTGATAGTGGTGAATCGCTATGGTTTGTGAAACTGGGCTTGAAACGCCAATCTAGGCGTCCACCAGCGAGCCCAAACCAAGATCTATCGACAGGTGACCGTTGCGATGACTGCGGAAAGCTCTGTCGATCACAGATAGGCATACTCAGTCATCAGCGTAAATGCCGCGTTACGAATCGTATAACTTAAACCAAACAAAGCTGCAAATAAATCGTCTTTCGCAGACGGACGGATGCCAACCAGTGGTGAATTATTCACAAATCGTTCAACGACCTTAATTCTCTGTTATGCTGCGCATCTATTAAGGATGTCATTTACATGACAAGACTTTGAACACCGAATGCATTATTTTATCAGTAATCAGTATTCAAACGTTCGTGACTGACATAAACAAACCCGCTCTGTCCAAAACAATAAAGAAATCAGACAAATTCGAAGGATACCGGGCATGTGACCATTGCGGTCGATTTAATACCAAGTGAGTGACTAAGAAACATCACCTGCAATTGTGATTTCGATGAGGCAATGGATTACAAAGTAATCTAAAAGAGAGAATAATTTGCAGGCGACTTTTACATTTGGTTTCTTCACAAATATCGCGTTTTGTTTTCTTTAAGCTTGACAATAAAGTATGGGGCTTCGTCTTTCTGATTCCGCTATTCATTTCGTTCCACACTCTCCAATCAACGTCACTTGTGCGTCACTAATTCATCACTAATATTACCCCCCTCCCCCCTGCCCCTCCCCCTCCCCCTCACCCTCCCCTCCGGCAGGCGTGGAGAAGAGCTTCGAGCGGGAGCAGCAGTTGCGGGAGGAGCGGGCGGCGGTCGCCTACGAGCTGGACAAGGAGAAACACGTGCTGCGCCACATGCAGGGACGCCGCCGCGAGGAGCAGAACCCGGGCGAGTTCCGGGCCACGCGCAACCCCCAGCACCCCGTCCTCATCCAGGGCCACTGGCAGGAACCCTCCATGGACGAGCTGCACAAGCACGACACGGTCAATCAACTCCAGGTCAGTGTCCCTATGGCCGGCCACGTTATGTGGCTGCCCTCGGCATGAATTCATCCGCCCAGCCGCACAGCTTGAGACCTAGGGCGTGATCGATTTACAGGAAACCAAAACCGGTTTGCCGAACTGACTGTTCGACAGGAGAAGAACCGAACCAGGTTTGCTCGAAACCGTGAAACTATCGAGAGAACTGTCAGTTCAATCAACACCTACACAATAGTTAATCATAAATATAATGAATAGAGACTTCTGGACAAAAGTATGACACTCATTTATTAACGGACAGTCCAATCACGGGTAGAAAATGAAACAGACGGCATATTTATGCTGGCATAACTTCATAAGCACAAGCGCAAACTTCATAAGCGGGGCCGGCCCGATAGCTCAGTGGGCTAGAGCGCTCGGATTGAGTGCTCTGGTCACCTGAGAGCCTAACGGCACGTGGGTTGGTGGTTCGAGCCCTGCTGTGGCAATGTCTGTGTGGTCGCAGTATAAAGATCCCATGTCTTTCTTCGTAAAGAGTAGGGGGTTACCCCCGGGGACATGGCTCCACTCTCCTTTCCTTCTCCCATTGAGGCGATATGACCAAAAGTGGTTAAAGCGTCCTGAATAACCAACCAACCAACCATAAGCACATGGCCATTGCCAAAATACATGCTGAAACTGTAAACAAATGTTAGTTACCGTAAGGCGCCGCCCGCTAGTATCTACATACATCTAACGAAAAGTCGCTGCAGGTCTGAGAGTACAATGTTTTATATCGTGTTTTTAAATTATCGTGAACATTAGATACAGTTTTTTGATAATCTCACTTATCGTACCTTATAAGCCTAAAAATGTATAATGATTTTTTTTCGTCACATACCTCTTTTTACTGAATCGACTAGTTGTTGTAATTTCTTGATGCAATATGCACACACTTCCGTCATACGTTGTGTCTGTGATATCTTCACGCCTTTGTCATAACCTGTAGTACATATCCACATATATGTCCCATGTTTCCGCCAGACCCATCTGTCCGAGATGAAGATTGCACAGAAGGCGAAAGGAACCAAGCCCTGTAACGTGGGCACCACCAAGCGACTCTACACCCAGCCCACCATGGTAAGACCCCTCCCCACCAAGCGACTCTACACCCAGCCCACCATGGTAAGACCCCCCACCAAGCGACTTTAAACCCAGCCCACCATGGTAAGACCCCCCCCACCAAGCGACTTTACACCCAGCCCACCATGGTAAGACCCCTCCCCACCAAGCGTCTCTACACCCAGCCCACCATGGTAAGACCCCTCCCCACCAAGCGTCTCTACACCCAGCCCACCATGGTAAGACCCCTCCCCACCAAGCGTCTCTACACCCAGCCCACCATGGTAAGACCCCCCCCACCAAGCGACTCTACAGCCAACCCACCATGGTAAGACCCCTCCCCACCAAGCGACTTTACACCCAGCCCACCATGGTAAGACCCCCCACCAAGCGACTTTACACCCAGCCCACCATGGTAAGACCCCCCCCCCCACCAAGCGTCTCTACACCCAGCCCACCATGGTAAGACCCCTCCCCACCAAGCGACTTTACACCCAGCCCACCATAGTAAGACCCCCCACCAAGCGACTTTACACCCAGCCCACCATGGTAAGACCCCCCCCCCCCACCAAGCGTCTCTACACCCAGCCCACCATGGTAAGACCCCTCCCCACCAAGCGTCTCTACACCCAGCCCACCATGGTAAGACCCCTCCCCACCAAGCGTCTCTACACCCAGCCCACCATGGTAAGACCCCCCCCACCAAGCGACTCTACAGCCAACCCACCATGGTAAGACCCCTCCCCACCAAGCGACTTTACACCCAGCCCACCATGGTAAGACCCCCCACCAAGCGACTTTACACCCAGCCCACCATGGTAAGACCCCCCCCCCACCAAGCGTCTCTACACCCAGCCCACCATGGTAAGACCCCTCCCCACCAAGCGACTTTACACCCAGCCCACCATAGTAAGACCCCCCACCAAGCGACTTTACACCCAGCCCACCATGGTAAGACCCCCCCCCCCCCACCAAGCGTCTCTACACCCAGCCCACCATGGTAAGACCCCTCCCCACCAAGCGACTCTACACCCAGCCCACCATGGTAAGACCCCCCCCACCAAGCGACTCTACACCCAGCCCACCTTGGTAAGACCCCCCACCAAGCAACTCTACACCCAGCCCACCATGGTAAGACCCCCCCCCCCCCACCAAGCGTCTCTACACCCAGCCCACCATGGTGAGACCCCCCCCCACCAAGCGTCTCTACACCCAGCCCACCATGGTAAGACCCCCCCCCACCAAGCGTCTCTACACCCAGACCACCATGGAAGGACCCCCCCCCCACCAAGCGTCTCTACACCCATGGTAAGACCCCCCCCCCCACCAAGCGACTCTACACCGAGCCCACCATGGTAAGACCCCCCCGACATCAAGCGTCTCTAAACCCAGCCCACCATGGTAAGACCCCCCCCACCAAGCGTCTCTACACCCAGCCCACCATGGTAAGACCCCCCCCCTACCAAGCGACTCTAAACCCAGCCCACCATGGTAGGACCCCCCCCCACCAAGCGTCGCTACACCCAGCCCACCATGGTAAGACCCCCCCCCCCACCAAGCGTCTCTACACCCAGCCCACCATGGTGAGACCCCCCCCCCCCACCAAGCGACTCTACATCCAGACCACCATGGTAAGACACCCCCCCCCACCAAGCAGCTCTACACCCAGCCCGAGCCCACCATGGTAAGCCCCCCCCGACACCAAGCGTCTCTTAACCCAGCCCACCATGGTAAGACCCCCCCCCC
>OZ025261.1:38552559-38572573 GCA_964019135.1 Arenicola marina
CAAGTCTCGATGTGTCCTATTTGGCGGTGCACATATAATACACGAGTGCCCCCAATAATACAGCGATGCTGTCCACCTGGCTCTGGGTCTAACCACGAACAACTGCCCGCCATGAGCCTGCATACTTATATATAGGCGGCTGTAGATCTCGTACATCCTGGTGAGGGACCCCATTTTACATCCGGTTTGGTAGCAAAATTAATTTATTCATTTTGGAAAAGAGACATCCCGAGAAACAGAGAGCTCTTTGCACCACTCTGAGCGCCCTAGATATCTACGAGTTATTTGACATGTTTTGAGTCACCACAGACATCACCACCCTGTGGCCAGCGCCAAATAAAAAGTTAACGAGCTTTATGTTTACATCCGGGTTGGTTTTTATGTGTATTCATTCACTAACAGCACGGCCACCGGATCATGTTCAGCGTAACCCGAACACACACCCTGCAACGTTTTTCATTTGTTTAAACCTTTTTGTAAAACTTTCATGTATGGATAGTCGTCATCAACGTCTAGTTTATATAAGGCCGTATCAGTGCATGATGCCCGGTGAGGGTGGGGGGGGTACTTAATACATTGCTGTGGGCGGGGGGGGGGCTCCGAGGTAAAGCCCCCCCCCCTATTTCACCGCCAACATCCGGGGCGTTTTACCGGCAAAATCTGCTCGAAAGGGGTATTTTTTTGTTGCAACCCGCTCTATGAACGCACATTTTCAGAGCCCCCCCCCCCCCCTCCGGCGATCGTCGTATATATCCGATCCATAGGGGTATCTTTTGCATCACAAATGCCCGCTCCCTCAGGCATTAAGGGGCACCGGCGGAACACCCCCACCAGATTCATATAACAGTGCCCCCCCCCCCCCTCGGGGCATGATGCACCTCAGGGGCGGATCCAGGGGGGGGGTAGGGGGGTTGTAACCCCCCCCCCTCGGGGCATGATGCCCCTCAGGGGCGGATCCAGGGGGGGGGGGTAGGGGGGTTGTAACCCCCCCCCCCTCGGGGCATGATGCACCTCAGGGGCGGATCCAGGGGGGGGGGGGGTAGGGGGGTTGTAACCCCCCCCCCCTCGGGGCATGATGCCCCTCAGGGGCGGATCCAGGGGGGGGGGTAGGGGGGTTGTAACCCCCCCCCCCCTCGGGGCATGATGCCCCTCAGGGGCGGATCCAGGGGGGGGGGGGGGGGTAGGGGGGTTGTAACCCCCCCCCCCTCGGGGCATGATGCCCCTCAGGGGCGGATCCAGGGGGGGGGTAGGGGGGTTGTAACCCCCCCCCCCCCTCGGGGCATGATGCCCCTCAGGGGCGGATCCAGGGGGGGGGGGTAGGGGGGTTGTAACCCCCCCCCCCTCGGGGCATGATGCACCTCAGGGGCGGATCCAGGGGGGGGGGGGTAGGGGGGTTGTAACCCCCCCCCCCCCTTGGGAACCTGAACATACACTGCTCAAGTCGGCTTCTCCGAGCACCCTCCCCCCACCCCGGTCGCAAGTTTTTCAGAGAACAACCCACCCCCCTTGGCAAATTCCTAGATCCGCCCCTGCACCTGGTGATGGGGCTGTAGCTGCATGAAGTCGGGTATGAAGCTCGTCCACTAACCCCTACCCCCCCCCCCCCATCTCTGTCTGTTCAATGGAGCACCCTATCGGTCTTAAGGGGCTTTTATCACCACCCCCAGATCGGTTTCTATCCTTCATCGTTAGTCTTCTTTTGTAACCCCCCCACCCCCTTTCCTCCTGGTGTCACTCCAGATCACCTCCCGGCGTCACCCCCCCTTCCTCCCTCCGTTCCCGGCGCCCACCCCCTTCCGTTCCCCTCCCCCTCCCCTCCCGGCGCCCCCCTTCTCCCTCCCTCCACCCCCCGACCCCCCCCCCCCCCTCATACACATTCCTGGCGCCTCCCTGACTGATTTATGTTCGTTACCCTTGGACTGACTTCACAAGGCGAAGACCGTACCGTGTTTGTGGTGTTGGAGGGTCGAATGCTTATATGCTGGAAAAGGGGGGTGTGGGGGGGGGGGGCGGTGTCGAGTAATGGCCTAGCTTTCTGGTTTTCATATGTTATATGGTATACATTTCGGCCCGGTGATTCAGGTTATATGTTACCCCGTGGCACCTGACAGCGCGCGAAAGCCGAGATGGTCTGACGCACTCTCCCGGCAGGCGGCGCTCGTTCCTGTTGCTGCGATCAATATTAATTTTTTTCTATGTTTATAGACAGTGCATAAAAAACGGTAGTTAGCAAGTAGTATAACCTAAAATAATTTACACGATAAGTTAAAATAAGTATTTCGAACATTTTATTCTGTACGAAACTAATTTATTCTGGGAGGTTGACTCTGTTTCAACTATAAACAAATTGTTGCAGGTGGTTGGCAAGTTAAAATAAAAGCCTACTGTAATCTGGTAGGGGATGTCTAAATTGCCACGATAGAGCGCTGAAAATGAATCTCGATGACCATAAGTTTTCATGGACAGCAGAGAAATATTTGGGTGGGTTTGGTAAACATTCTTGACTTAATTAATGTCACTTCAGCTTCTCAGTGACAGTGTAGCCATGAATCCATGCCATGGCTATGGTTGAAGAATCATAGCCATGTAGCATTCTATAGTGAGAAATCAACTTCACATGACAAATTGAATTGCTTAACTATAGCTTTCATAATTAGTTTCAACAATGTAAAAGTACTTTTCTACATATAATTACTAATTATATAATTGTCAGGAAGTATTAAGAAAAGGATTAAGGTTTGTTTCTGTTATCAAACTTTTCCCACAGCAAAGGAGAATCAGAGCTACACTTGCTCAAAATCAAACAACCCTGAAATGGGGTTGTTCCAGACCAGAATTTTACTATGGAATGCGACTAGGCTGTGTTTCAGCCCACACAGCCTAGGGTTTTGGGCTAGTGACAGTGGCACAGGCGCTTTGACCGGATGGCTGTACTACCAGAACGGCTGCATGCCATGGTCTTCCCGCCCTTTACTGCCTTAGACTTAGTATGGATCGGCGGAGGAAGTGGTTGGGGAGGGATGGAGCTTTGAATTGGAATCCTTAGATCCCAGAAAGGCATGACTTGTCTATAAAATGACTTGTCTATAAAATATTGCGTAAAAAAATCATTGGATCATTATTTTCGGGTTGAGTTCTTATCAAAGAATGCCAATTAATCAATTTTCACACCCGGCCCCAGTGTGAGCTTCCCCTGCATCCACCCTTGGCTGCCCAGTATGCATATGGCCAGCCAATCGACTCAGCTACTACTTAGTACTAGTACTTTTACATACCCTTCCCCGGCCCCACCCTTATAGACAGCCACCCCACATAACATAACCTATACAGCCATTCTGGTGATACAGCCATCCTGTCCATACACCCTTTGGCTGCAGTCTGTTTTGACCGCTTGATGATTTAACTGTGGAAGTGTGGAGGGGAAGGGGGTGAAGGGTGAAATGGGTCCCTGTACCGTCTTGCTACTCCAGGTAGGCAGTTAGCTCATCAGATCCTGCGATGCCCAACCCTAGCCCTGATACATGCCTCTCTTGCCACACCCGTAAACGGAGCAAGGGAGTATCAGGGCTAGCCCAACCCTATATTTCCACAACCGGAGCTGATGTTGCTGAGCTGATGTAGCTGACGCCCCTGCCTAATGATGCCCTCTTGTGCTGCTCGCCTCAGCCACCATGTTTCAGCTGATTGATGATTACCAACCAGTTATGTCAATCCCTCTTTATCTGGCCATACGTCTACCCCCTCAAACATTGACCACTAAACCCCTCACACCATATCCAACATAAAGTTTACCCCCCAACCCCACATGCAGTCCACAGTCTACAGGCTCTTTGATCTAGACTGTACCCAGAACTCCCAATGATTCTGTTTTGGGTGGAATTTCTCTGTTTTTGGCCAGCCAATTCTGCTGTTCCATGCTGTTTGCAAATCATTCCATTTTCCAATGGTCTTTGAAGCTGCCATTATGGAACTGTGCCATTATAGTATAATCCAATGCAAAAAACGTTATCACCGGAGTGATAGTTATCTAGTTTTACCACCGTGATCTCTATGTGGCTATCCACTGACAGTTTTGAAGCGCTGATCGCAAAGAAACTCTTCGCAGGGCTGTCCCGCTGCCTATATATATCTATACTATGACAGTATACAATGTATCGTTCAGACTGTTACCTTGATCAAGGCCTCGCTATCGCATCCATTCCTAAATCATTCCGGTTTGGCATTTCTCAAAGTTGGGAGCTCTGCTGTACCCTAGAAGTAGAACACCTAATGAAAGAGAGCACCAGCTGGTTCGCTTTGGGAGCTCTGCTGTACCCTAGAAGTCGAACACAACTTATGAAAGAGAGCACCAGCTGGTTCGCTTTGGGAGCTCTGCTGAACCCTAGAAGTAGAACACCTAATGAAAGAGAGCACCAGCTGGTTCGCTTTCATTCTGTTCTACGCTGGGGATCAAAGCACCTGTGTGTGCGACAGTTTTCTGGTTCGCTTTCATTCTGTTCTACGCTGGGGATCAAAGCACCTGTGTGTGCAACAGTTTTCTGGTTCGCTTTCATTCTGTTCTACGCTAAGGATCAAAGCACCTGTGTGTGCCACAGTTTTCTGGTTTGCTTTCATTCTGTTCTACGCTAAGGATCAAAGCACCTGTGTGTGTGACAGTTTTCTGGTTCGCTTTCATTCTGTTCTACGCTAAGGATCAAAGCACCTGTGTGTGCGACAGTTTTCTGGTTTGCTTTCATTCTGTTCTATGCTAAGGATCGAAGCACCTGTGTGTGCCACAGTTTTCTGGTTCGCTTTCATTCTGTTCTACGCTAAGGATCAAAGCACCTGTGTGTGCGACAGTTTTCTGCTTCGCGTTCATTCTGTTCTACGCTAAGGATCAAAGCACCTGTGTGTGCGACAGTTTTCTGGTTCGCTTTCATTCTGTTCTACGCTAAGGATCAAAGCACCTGTGTGTGCCACATTTTTCTGGTTCGCTTTCATTCTGTTCTACGCTAAGGATCAAAGCACCTGTGTGTGCGACAGTTTTCTGGTTTGCTTTCATTCTGTTCTACGCTAAGGATCAAAGCACCTGTGTGTGCCACAGTTTTCTGGTTCATTTTCATTCTGTTCTACGCTAAGGATCAAAGCACCTGTGTGTGTGACAGTTTTCTGGTTCGCTTTCATTCTGTTCTACGCTAAGGATCAAAGCACCTGTGTGTGCGACAGTTTTCTGGTTCGCTTTCATTCTGTTCTACGCTAAGGATCAAAGCACCTGTGTGTGCGACAGTTTTTGCTCCAACCAAGCTGAATGTTGGCGCATGTGTCCTCAGGCAAGTCCACTTGCTAGAGTGGGCTTCATTGCCTGGGAGCACTTGAACCAAAGTAGAATGATGACATGGTTGCATAATTTTACTGTTGAATCTGTAAATCTTTAACTTACAGATATAATCTTATGAGGAGAGGAATTTTTATGATATAATTCATAACTTACTGTAACTAAACAGTGTCATGCATTGTACTGTGCAAAATGAAATATAATATATTGGAAGTTTTTATTTACTGCTCTAGTAAATGTATGTGTATACTTCCCTGCCAATGACTTTAAGTGGATGACAAAGAAATGTAATGTTTTCCATATTTGGTACCTATATTAGACTTCAGGTGTAATTTTGAAAAATTAACTTAGCAATTATAATGAACCATTTAACTTTATTTTACTGTATATCGTTGTCTTTCTCTAATAACCGCCTATTGATATGCCCCCCCCCACACCACAATGATATATATGACACATAATGATAGACTCTCCTGCCTTTCCACAGGTAACATCATGCCACCAAGCCTCTCCAATCTATTAAAACAATGTATGAATGCAGTGTGTAATTCATCACCTCTTTACTTATTTTCAGACCAACATCATATTTTGACTTATGTTGAAGATGTTGTAACACAGCTTTTGGAACATAAAGAAGAAAACCCTAAAGTTGTCACTACTAAATTTTTCAGTGATTAGTAAGTATTTAAGGTCTTTATTTATAATCATCCAAAAGATTACTACAGACACTAAGCAAAAATTGTATGAAGAGATGACTGCATAAGTGCCACCAGGTTCTATTTTCTTTTTGTAATTAATGCCATAATGCATTAGTACTTCAGGGTAATTACAAAATCTACTGTTATATTTGTGTACTATAAGTATAAGAGAAATATTGGTGATCATCAAAATTATATATATATTCTTCCAGTTGCATAACCTCATGTTATGCACTGGTTTTCAAACAAGGTTTCTTCTTATCAAGATCCTATATAATCTTTAGTTTAGTTTAGTTTAGTTCTTAACATTTATGTTTTGTTTTCAACAGCTTCAACAGTGTCAGAGAGGGCAGCCATGTTTTGTTCAGAGAATACAGTTATGTTTGTGCCACACCACATAACAGGGCTTGCTTTGTCAAAATATTCTGGAAGTGTTTCCAAAATATTGGCCGGAAAGGAGGTGAATTTTGCCATAATCAATGTGTTATTTAGCAATATTGTAATAATTAAACTTTTTTTTATATACATGTATTTATCTTTATTCAAAGAGTGTGACTGATTGAACTTTCTGAGTTAACTTCTGTCTTTAAATATCAACATTGGTGACATTGATAAAACAACTACTGCACCTAATGTTAAACTAAAAACTATATTTTACTTGCTTACCAATATCGTCGCAGATAGTTACTTCAAGTCTGTTATTCGGACACAGTTGCCGAGAGGTTTTGAAGAAACAAATTTAGCTTGGTGATCTATTCGTGATTATAAAGTGAATAAGGGCTGAACTGTATTTAAGTCAATAAGGGCTGAACTGCATGTACTTAATTTCATAACATACCGCAGTCTCTAATTTGGTTTCCCGTTTCTGGTAAAACCCTAGATTTGCTGAGCGTTCGTGAGTATCACTCGCTGCTCGGTTTGCTGTGCCCGGATTTTCCATTTCCACCGGTTCAGAAGACCGCGAGGTAAGCTTACTAGAAGTATTTTATAACTGGTATATCTGGTAACTTTAATTTACTCAGTATTGTTAGCATTGGTTACAATCAAGATTCAAGTATTGTGCTGTATGATGCATTGTATAAGTTTGTATTGCAGCAGTGTTAGCAAACCATTCGTGATGTCAATTATTATGTATAGTCTTATTATTTGTTTTACTACAGGAACGAGGACATTACCATCGTTCTGTTTTGGGATCTGTAACTTTACATTTGACGTTACTTTAATAATAAAGGGGTTGAAGTTCTGAGATATAGACTATTTCGACATTGCTTCCCGAGAGCATAGCTAGATCTCCATTCACCGATTTCATTTGAATTTTAGTTTCGCTACTTTTGTAGGATAATTTTGATGGATGATGCCCTGGACTGCCTCATCTCATTCTCCGACTTCCTGTATGCATTCCAGTTACAGTTCTGCTTCGATGGTAAGTCTTGTCGTGTTGCTGAATTTTAATTGGGTTAATATGTATCAGCGTGTAACGTCATTATTGTGTTTCGCTGGACGGCGTCCTAATATTCTCTTGTGAGTAACCTTCCACTGCAGACTATGAAGTGTGTGAGATCTTAATCGTGCGTTCGTGTCGAGTTCGGCAGGAGGCCTGCGCCCCAGACATATGTTAAACATATGTTAGTGCAGAATCAAGATCCGGCAAAACACTTTTGCTTAATAATCACACACATGTGACTGTGTGTAGTCCACTGTTTTATTGCAGTTTTAGGGATGCTATGAAGGCTTCAGGCAATGAATTTTGGTGACAATAATAGACCTGTTACAGTTTACATCCTGAAATAAGTTGGCCGGAAAACAACTGTTTGAATAACTTATTGATTACCGTCATTTACGTATGTTTTGGAACACCAAAAATGTCCCTATGTTTTGGAACACCCCCAATTTTGGAAAAAATAATTGTTTTTTGTGGCTGTATGTTTTGGAACACCACAGATGGTGGGTAATTTTTTTGTATCAATGTTTTAGAACACCCTAATTTTCCGAAAATAGATCTATTTATTTAAGTCGCGGCCGTGAAGATATAAGACATATAACATTGAAATCGGTCTCAATCGTTTATTCACTACAACAAGAAAGCAGATTTCATGGCTCTGGCAGTGTCGCGCACTTGTTCGGCGGTGAAACCATGAATGTTCTGACTGACCGCCTCTCCTCCCCACCCCCCCACCCATGACTCGTGTACATTGTTAATGTCTGGGCTGCCTGACTGCTCTGTCTGCACCAACCTCCACCCATTGCCTCTCCCTGCACCCCCTTCCACCCCCCCCCCGACTCGCATACATTGTTTTATTTCTGCGCTGACTGCTCTGTCTGCACCACCCTCCACCCCTGCCTAGCCATGTGACACATATTTCTCCGCTTCTCTTCTCTCCATCAGAGCTGGTTGACCGACACTAATCTAAGTTTGTGACACCCCCCACCCCTCCTTCTCGACCGGTCCCCTTACCCTCGTGCCAGGCTTTGTTTGACAGGAAGCAAGGAAGCCAAATACTGTGTGATGACCTTACCCCACCCTGCCCCTTACACGCATCCTGTGGTGGCTACGGCTACGGAAGCTTTTGGGCTGACTGACCGTACAAGCCCCCTACCCCCCCACCCCCGCCCCGCCCCCCAAAAAAAGTATCAAAGTTTTGGAACAGCTGCAAAATTAATTAATTTTTTTGACTATGTTTCGGAACACCCAGGTTTGTAATTATTTTTCGGGTGTTCCAAAACATACGTAAATGAAGGTAGATGCATGTGCACCGCATGTACCACATGTTTACCTGAGCCAAACAGAGGAGATAAAATGAAAAGAGTTTGATTGGTCTGGTCGACGTGGACAGAGTTCCTGAGCAAGTGTGCCGAGATGTACAAGGAGATGACCCAGAAGCCAGTCGCTGCCCCGGACATGGTGGTCGTACCCACATCCGAGGACGCCACCCCCGCCGCCCATCGCGCCGAGCCCCCCGGGTGTGGGGGAGGGGCGGGGGCGGACGGGGTGGACGCCGCCCAGTACTTCAGGACGATCATGGTGACCTGCGACAAGATGAACAAGGAGTGAGTTACTGTCATCGCTGTGAGATATCATGGCAGAAAAAAGTTTTAATTGTGTTGCTTTGGTAGTGTATTTGTATAAATGCGCTATATCATCTGCCTTCATATAATTTATTCTATATCTGGATATGGTGGTCGTTTATACCATGTGGACATTGTATGCAATGTACCTATAAGTATTATATATCATCATATATTGTATGCCATGTATCTACATGTATTACCGGTATGTATTACTTGTCATTACAGTATATATTGTATGCAATATATCTATTATATATTGTTTCGTTCATGTGTATATTGTATGCAATGTATCTGTTATATTATATATCATTATACCTTATACACACGATCCGTCCCATATATATGTTTTACATCCCTTTACACTTGTTATGTATTTAATGTTGCTTTGCCCTGTATTGATAACGATTGATCCTACCATCCGCCTTCGTTGCGTTGCATACCTTGACCTTTGCAGTGCTTTAAGAGTGTCCTTGACCTTTGCAGTACTCTAAGAGTGTCTTTGACCTTTGTAGTGCTCTAAGAGTATCCTTGACCTTTGCAGTGCTCTAAGAGTGTCCTTGACATTTGCAGTGCTCTAAGAGTTTCCTTGACCTTTGCAGTGCTCCTTCCCTGGGTGTTTTGCGTCATATCCTAAGTGGAGCGCAGCGGGTGACCTTCTATGGCTTCCTGATGGCCTTGGCCAAGAGCGACATGCTCAATGCGCACGTTGGTGAGTATGACGAAAAGTTATCCCATTCTGGGGCCGTATTCTCAATTCTGTCGTAACTAACTCATGAAAAATCCCGTTTCTCCTAGCCTCTCAAGCTGGGGGCCGTAGTAAATGTCTTCACCATTAACTACTAACTTATTGAATGTTGGCACTTTACTTGACGTTTACATGTAATGTTTCCTCCGATTTATAAAACGTATGCTTTTTTTCATTGCTCTGTTTTTTTGTAGCGAGCTAATAGATACAAGTATAAATAAATACATATTTATATATATAACTCGTTTATTCTGTTACAGGGAAGTTACCCAATAAATCGGCGCTTCATGACGTCACAGATCGAGAAATGACATCGTAAGAGTTGTGTTTGCTGTCGTGTTGTAGGTAGAAGTTTTGTGCTTTAGTTTCATTTATTTTTTTATTTTCATCTCGTGGTTACATAACATCACCTTTAATAGTAGTTTGGCTTTAAGTTTGTTGTAATTTTAGTCTACTTTTTGGTTAACGGCGCTTTAATACACATGTTCTTCACTAAGTATAGTGCAGTGGTTTAAACCTACTTGGTTATGACCTAAGTTGGCCCGACCCCCCTGCCGCTGGTGTTCGCCACACATACTAGCTTGTTTGTTACTGCTGGTGCAAATCTGGAGGCGATCATGCGGTTGTCGATGAGTTGAAAAAAACAGTTTCCTTTGTGATTTCTTTTGTTTTTTGTACCTTTTTACGCATTCAAAACTATTTTGATACATGTACAGTAAAAACTAGTAGATAGAGATCTTCATATATTTCCAATGATCTTGAAAAAAATTGAACAAAATATATGACCAAATTCTCACGACAGCCGTTGACATAGAAATACTAAAATACTTTTAATTATATTAGATTCCAGCAATATGTTATTTTCTACATTAGGTAAACTATAATTTATCCGTTTTTCTGTACCCTTCTTGATCACAGTTTTTTTACTTTTATCAAATGTACCGAGATGATATGTTCATAGACGACTTTCTCGACGTTTTGTATGGCATTAATGTTAATATTGATATGAAAATAATAAGTTCTCAATGATTGTGCTGCAGTTGTTTAATGTGACTGTACATGTATTAGTGTTATGATAATATTTTTAAGACTAATTAAGATGTGATAATATCGATCTTTTTCCGTGATGTTCTTTCAAGTAAGTTTATTTGTTCATATTTTATTTGATGGTAGCGCTGATGCGATTGATATGTTACATTTGGATATGTGAATGTAGGCGGAACAGAAGGAGGCGGGTGGGGGGTGGGGGGGGGGTATGTTACTTTACAGGAGGTGTTGGTGCTCGACTCCTTCGTATGCTAAGAGATGTCCCCAAAGCTCCTGTGGACCTGTATCGTAATTGCATAAGACAATTTTACAGAGGATTCTGTGTCTTTTCCAAGTAGAAAGATATATGCCTTGTTATATATATATACATGTTTTAAAAAAAAACCCAGGAAAGAAGTATTTTTTTTATGACAATAAATTAAGAACATCGCCTTTGCCGGCCTATACAAGTAGCCAATCAGATAACACCATCGCCTCTTAGCAGTGGACATCATTATACGATTATCATTGTAGGGTTTTCGATTTAAGGCTTTTAAAATGCTTTTAATTTCCCTATTGCCTTTTGAGAAACATTTAAGACAGAACACTGCCAGAAATACCGAAACACCTGAACTCCATCTGATCAATTCATTCATTCAGCGTTGCGTATCTATATATATATGTCCATGAATCCCTTTTGTTTCATCAAAGTTTTTCATCAAAGCTCTTTAATAGTGAAGTCTTCTTCATTTCATCAAATCTGTCAAATGCTTTTGTGTTTTTGCTTATCTCTGACTCATCCTCTCTCCCCCAGGAAGCCTAGTGAATCTTGTTAAGTAACGCTTCTAGTAAGTATTTTGAGCCGTGTAGCCGTGCGGCTTCCCTCAGTGTATATAGGATGAGTGGCATGTATCATCGGGAGCTTGACTGCATGCTGTAACATATGACATGATATGATGATACGCTGGAGCAGTATGACAAGGGCGTCCGGGGTTGCCCGGCCCCCGCCCCCTCCGCCCCGGCCCACCCCCCGCCCCCATTGGACAAGCTAGACGCTTGCTAAAGCAGCTATCGAACTCTAGAGCATCACCGGTCTGCAGCTACATTTCGGTTACTAGTTTACACTCGTAGCTGCCTCGCTGCAGAATTTGATTCCCCTCTTAAGATACGGACAGATAGTTGGACAAACCCGTATCGCGCTCCAACCAATGCCTAAGCACGTGGCTCGGTGGTTCGCGCCCCGCTGTGGCCATGTCTGTGTAGTCGCGGGATAAAGATCCCATGTCTTTCTTCGCAAAGAGTAGGGGGTTACCCCGAGGACATTGGCTCTACTCTCTCTTCCTTCTCCCATTGACGCGATATGACCAAAAGTGGTTAAAGCGTCCTGAATATACAACCAACCAACCAATGCCATGTGCACGTCATCACACTAACCTAGGTAACTTGAACCCGGATATGAGAGGTCACCAATCCTAACCAGAGTGCGGGATGGGTGCATATATCCGGGGCCTGGCGTCGCAGTCAGTGACAGCCACCGAAATTGGGTATCCATTAACAAATTACTAAATTAAACACTTATTGCTGGACACATTTTCATTCCAAACTGACTTGTTGCAGTTGTAAATATAGTATATTTTTGTAGCTTATGCTAGCATCCGTTAATTCCTCACTCGCCCCGTGTCGATGATTTGACGTGATTGAGGCATGTGCCTGTGTGTAGGAGTGCTGCACTGTGATTGGTTGAGCACGTGTGTCTCTTGCGGTGGCCAGGGTGTGTAGCGTATCAGCTTAGCGTAGACAATTGTGGTAATTGGTGTAAAGATGGCCTGGATTTAACCTACATGGGTTTGGTCTTCATCTTAGGTAATTTTTGTTGCAGTTAGGTAATTTTTGTTGCCAGTAAGGCCAAAACTATTGATAAAAATAAAATGAGTAGAGATCGAAATGGTAGTGTTCATTAAATTACCTGACCTGTGTACATATATAGATTCTGACGTCACTCGAGTTCGGCATGCGGCAAGGAGGCCGCAGTACAGACACTGACATCACAGAAATAGTCCTGCTAAAGAAATCCCATTGATATTAAGCAACATTATTTAATTAATTTAATTTCCGTTCCATGACGGTGGTGTGTGTGTCTGTTGGGAAAGGGGGGGGGGGGTGGCGTTCTATGCAACCCGCGGACTGACATCATATTTCGCTATTCCATGAATCTGTCTCCATCCTCCCGGATTCTGATGCACGACTCGCCGTGTGTAGACCTACTTTAAGCGCGGATGCTTGTGACCACCGGATCTGGGCTTGGTGACTGGGCTGGATTATCGGGGATTTTTTGTCCGGTTTGACTCGTGGGTGATCTACCGGATTAAAATGCCAATGCATCTATTCATTCAAACTGCTGGTTGTCAGTTTCCCGAGCTTTGGGAAGTAGTGATTTGTCACCCTTTAGAGCGTCCATGGTGTAAGAATTGGGCTTCTTGTATTCTTTGCTCTCAAATTGACTTGGAAAGCCATGTCAAATATACAACTTGTGTTTCCGTCTTCCCAATCACATTCGACAAGAGGTCTATTATTGTGCAACGTACGTCTTCAAGACATGTTTGTACTCGGAACACCAAGTATTTAATTATTCTCTTGGGTATCTAGAGACCACAGATATACAACGCCTTTCGTTGGAAGTTTATTTTCAGTCAACATGTATATAAATGTTATATAATTCATACTTAAGATCCATTTTGTGTCGTCTTTTTTCCTCTTTTATCGCCGGGGAAAAACTAGAATACCACCTCAATATCACCTGTATGTGTCGGATGGACATGTCTTCACGGGGCCACTGCATTAACATGTCGCTAAAGGGTCGCGTGAGTTGCAACCTCATTTGCATACCGTGCCGTACTGTCTGCTCTATAGCCGGCGCGCGCACTTTTTTCATTATTATACTGTTCCCACCAACATTGGTGTCGCCGTCACCCCTTGTCAACCCACGTCCTTGCATGGCTTAAGCACGGCCACCTATCGCTTTGTTACCTTGTGATACATATATATTGCAACTTCCTGACTGTGTTTTATACATTGTAGTCATGCGTGGCGTAACTACAACGGCTGTATTTGCGGAATCATGTACGCTGGACACAACAAATACCGGTTCATGGACCAATCTTTTTTTTCAGTCGCGGATGTATTTAAATGAATCTTCTCAACGTTATCATGACATTACCGTTGTAATCGTCCCGTTTAGTCGTTCTCGGAAGTCAGAAGCACAGTAATTGTTCGGTCGTGAACTACCGGGATGTAGAAACCCCGCGTTGTACTGCTATATCCTTGACCTCTGGACCCTGACTTCCCTGTCCTGTTGCCCACGTCCGCATACCCATCCCACACTGGCGACCCGATGGTCCCTTCTACATGTATTATTTGAGACTTGTCATTTTGGTATTTGTACTTATAGACGTGTATACATCTTATCTCCCTCTTTGGTGGTAAAGAACATCGTCTGACCTTTATTGTCTGGCGTCCAATCATTGTCCCGGGAGGTTTCTGGCCCAATTGAGCCTTTATCTACTTATCAGTGGCATAAAATACCACCTGTTTGTTACTTTCCCTACGTAATATACAACGCCCAAGTGTCTGTCTTCTTTTAAGCGTTATAAGAATATATCATTTTTCTCTTGCACCATACGACATTCATCCCTTATCCTGCTTTCCTTCCCCCAGTTAGTGGTCATATAAAGCAAGTTTTATGGCACCCCCGTTATTAGTGCCTGGCACCCCCGTGACCATTGCTTGGCACCCTCCTGACCATTGCTTGGCACCCCCGTGACCATAACTTGGCACCCCCTTGACCATTGCTTGGCATCCTCGTGACCATTACTTGGCACCCCCGTGACCATTACTTGGCACCCCCTTGACCATTACTTGGCACCCCCGTGACCATTACTTGGCACCCCCTTGACCATTATTTGGCACTCCCTTGACCATTACTTGGCACCCCCTTGACCATTACTTGGCACCTCCGTGACCATTACTTGGCACCCCCTTGACCATTACTTGGCACCCCCTTGACCATTACTTGGCACCCCCTTGACTATTACTTGGCACCCCCTTGACCATTACTTGGCACCCCATTGACCATTACTTGGCACCCCCTTGACCATTACTTGGCACCCCCTTGACCATTACTTGGCACCCCCGTGACCATTACTTGGCACCCCCTTTGACCATTACTTGGCACCCCCTTGACCATTGCTTGGCACCCTCTTGACCATTACTTGGCACCCCCTTGACCATTACTTGGCACCCCCGTGACCATTGCTTGGCACCCCCTTGACCATTGCTTGACACTCCCTTGACCATTGCTTGGCACCCTCGTGACCATTACTTGGCACCCCCGTGACCATTACTTGGCACCCCCTTGACCATTACTTGGCACCCCCGTGACACGCTGGCCACCCCATGTGCATTGCGTCCCAGTCCGTACAGGCTGCATTCACCACCAAGGAATCAACTGTTCTCGAGTGTCTACTGAACCCTGTCTATAGTTACTAGAACCCACCTGTCATGATGATGTCTATCCTCCCCATATGTCAGCAACTGTTTTCTGTGATATTCCCGTTGTGACTGCTGTAGTATTATTGTGACCTGCGGGACAAGACAAAGGTATCGCTGCGTTATTTATATGTAGTATATATAACCATCACATAGGTGATATAAAATAACGGAAATAGCCGAGTCCAATTTATGCAATTGTTTAAGAAAGTAATCTGGAACAGTTATATACAACCAGTTAGTATAAATTTTGTGTTAGAGCCGAGATTGAATTATGCAAATGTGTCTAATTTTATAGATGTCTATCTTTCACTTCCGTTTCACTCTAAATGAAGTATATAGGATTTCTCATTGGACGTTAAGTTAGAATATATACATTTAATTTTTTTTTATTAAATTTCCATATTTATTTAGCTTTTCTTGATTGTGATGAGCTTTGCGAAGGACGAATATGATATGGATTGTTTGTGTTGCAGTTTATTATCCCGTCCAAGTTCTGCATCATCTCGAGCCCGCGCCTCGTGCTTTATTGCCAATCCCGGCATGCCTTGCGCGGTACCACCGGCGTCTAATCCTGTGGAAAGCCGAACTTCGAAAGCCGTCAGCAACAATAATTCAGCGACGCAATCCCCCAGCAACGAGGAACTCGCCGCCACAACGGGTCAAACAGCCGACGGGAATCGCTTGCACCAAAAGACCGGCGTGACACGTAGTGGCCAAGCCAACGTGAGCCGCGGAGCGGGCACGAAAATATCGTCTGCTGGACTGACAACTGCTTCCCGCCAACCGCGTCACGCGCACACTGCTGCGCGCGCAGCTCGTCGCCGTGCCAAACTACCCAAGGTCAATGCAGTCGCTTCTGACAACGACTCCAGCACCGACGATTCGGATTCTTCAACCAACTGACATGATGCAGTGCCCCCTGTCGCGTGTTTTAAAACTAGTTCCTTGGGGTGCGATCTCATCGCTCAATGGGAAGACAGAAAACGCCTGTATAAATTCCGTTTGTCCGTAATATAAACCTACATAAGGAGCGACAGCTTGAGTAGCAGACGCGTCAATTTATTATTCCGTTATACATGTATAGGATTTTTTTTGGCACTCCGTCAAACGTGGCCCTGAATGACACATGCCTGTATCTTAATTATCGTACATGCGTTATGAATGCAGTAAATAAATGTACGAACAGGATTTCCTAAACGTACCACATTGTGTTGTGTTGAGTACGATAAGTAATGAAGCTAGTATTAGTTTGTGTTTTTCACGGATCGAGCCCAAAAATGAAATCATGTACCAGTTGCCGTGATACACAGGACGCCAGCAGAGGGAGCTCTTTCCCCACATCACCTCTGCCCCACGTAACCGCCAACCTCACGGTTGACCTCAACAGTTTCACGAATGATTTCAGAGGGTTGTTCAGGTTGAATTTTGCATTTTCGATGCAGAATTTTAATAATATTGACATTCCGTTGTGGTACGATCACAATGGGAGAGTTAGGGGGAAAAAAATTCATAATAAGTTCCAAACGCTTTACGCCTTTTACCTTGATCGAACTGGAAACATAGTTAAAAAGTAACATGGTTTCTTTATTAAAGCAAAATCTAAATGAACTCGTCCGGTACGGTATCAGTAGCACAGTAAATGCTAAACAGTGGTGTATTTGGTGCCAAACTGCGAATTGATCTTCGATTAGATTCATTTTAATGTTCGCGTAGGAGGGATAATTTTGATGGTTAAAGTTGACGTGGGGCAGAGGGACTACTGTAACAGCTTGAAGGAAGCCGCAGCCTGGCCTCTATCGCTGCTATATTGATTCATATAATACCCAAGTGTCTATCCTCCAAATTACAGAACTTTCTGTCCTGTCTGTAGGTCCCAAGAAAATTTAGAAGTGACCGCCAGCCACGATTTCGCCGCCTACCCAGGCAGCAGCCTTTTTTGGAGGTGTGTCCGCGATTGACCAATGAGGAGTCGTTGACGCCTACTGTGTGAGCAAAACAATAGCGCGTGATCATCGCAAATATAACTAGCTGCGATTCCAACTCTAATCACGGTTTTTGTACGGGGACAATCGTTGCAAGAGATATATCAATATGTTTAGATGTTATTTTCCCATGAAACACTAAGATCATGGTCTACTGCGCGGTTTGGAACTGCCGCAATTCAGCCGTAACTCGCGGCCCCAATCTCTCGTTTCACCTGAAGGGTACCTCCACTGTGAAGAGTTCCCTCCGCGAGGTAACTTTCAGTTCTAACGTAAGGCGGCGCCACAGGAAGGGTCACAATATACGTCACTTCCTCCGGCAAAATGGCGCGCTCCTTGACATTGATGGGGGCGGGTTGGCTTAATTTTTTTCTCCTTACCAGCCTGGTGACACGAAGCGTTAACACTCGTTAAATTACTTTAAAGATGTACACTTCCGGTGCAAGTCGCGATTAGATTAGGTTGGACACTCGCTTTAAGCGGCACGCCCTATGCCGGGAGATCGACAGACCGCAGGCTCAAGCCATCTTAAACTGTAGTCCTTCTTTATAGGTAAACCCCGTCGATCTACATATATACCCCTCGATTTAGGGAATTTGTTTTACCCTCCGGGCGCAAGACTTCTGGTCCTCTGATTTACCCAAATTATTAAGTTAAAATACCAATCGGTAACTGTTCGGTTGGTTCCTCACGAGCCTCCCAGATTATTGTATACGGCCTGATGAGAGTCATATCTCCTTGTACTTCTCTTGTGGTTATTAAACATATTTGCAATAGAAGTAAATGGCAGCTCTTTATATTATAATATAATAATTATAATATATATGCTATAAGCCCCCCCCCCCGGTCCTTAAGATGGGACAAGGTCGTCAACAGCTGTATAACTAGAGCTTCGAAGACCCAAATCCCCTCTACGCTACAAGATTCTCATCCTCCACAACAAGTTGTGAAATAAAATTTGTCACCAATCAATATTGAAAATCATATAATTTATTTAATCTTCATGTTAGAATAGTGGCGAACAGACTGCTGTAGCTGTTACACAGCCGTACAGTACAGGCGGATGTCTCTTATAAACCACACACACGGACGAACCCGGTCATCCGGGTCGTGGCAAACGTTCAGCGGGGCTCACCGGGGCGGGGACAGAACTTCCGGTTCACCAAACGAACTTCACGAAATCCAACATGGCGCGCATCCGTTCCGTAGAAACCCGAGCATGTACTAAGGTCCACAATTGGTCAGGAAACGCGTCACTGTGGTGTAATTAGAGCGTTGGCGAGCTACAGTTCGAATTTAGTCACAACATAGAACAAAAGAAAGAACCTCTGGTCGGACTAACAGCGCCAAGTGACATAGCGCTGTGCTCTTGGCGTTCAGGGGAACAGAACGCGCGCGCCATGATGGCCGACTATAAACCTTGAGTTTATTCTCTCAGGTATTCCACCCGAGAGAACATGAATGATGTGAAAGTGGTTCATATATACATTGGTATCTCGGTGAGACACTCTTACAGAAGACTGCATTGCAGCGGAATTGCGTTGTTGTTGGTGAATATTTACAGTTCGCCGTCTTGGTGGACCTGTTGAAGTGTAACGAAAGAGCATCGGACAAAGACCTGATAAGCAAGTAAGCAAAACGAAGCCCTGAAGTGAAATTATTTCACTTGTGAATGTAGTATGATAATAAACATCGATATCTGAACATAGAATAGAACACGACACGACACGACACCCCTCTCGCTCAACAAGTCAGACAGATGAAATAGCTGTGCAATGTCTTAACAGCCACACACTAATGAGACAGACACTCGTACTAATAAAGTGTGCACAGTTAATACAAACTTGCAGACTAGTGGTACCACCCTCCGAGCAATGACAACATGAGGTCAGTCAACATGCTGGAAACCACGACCCCCACCCCTCCCCACTCAATGCTGCTATATACAGAGCTTTGAAGTTGCATTCCAAGCCAACCAATGACATTCGTAGCCAAACAATTCACACATACATTGTTCAGACCCATTCAGCGTCACATTCGGTGTCACATTCAGTCAGTGTCCTTGAAACTCCATGGAAAAAGGGGAAAGATAAAATTGTCAATTACCTAAACAGTCTTTTCATCATTTGATTCACCACTAGAGCCCTAGATGGAGTCAAGTTATGTACACGTGGAGCGAGTGAGTAAACAGTCTGTACAGCAAGTTCTTGGCGTCCTTATACATCGGTGGCCTCGGGAGTCGGTTACACGGTCCGGGGCTCCGGAGGCTGGTTCAGTTCTCGTCCGGATCAACACCGTCCGGATCCCACATATTGTCTTCCGGATTAGTGGCATAGTCTTCCACGGTAGTTCATTACATCCACTGGACGATAGTTTTCAGAAGATAATGGACACCAGACTGTAGGATGCTTGGCATGGCGTCTGACTTGTGTAGCCAGTCCCTGTGGTTAGCATCCGGGTGCCTTCAGACCAGAGGTTTCCGGTGACTGGAGCCCTGCGAGCGACTGCGAGTCGTTTGCCTGCAAGAAGTAATCGGATCAATAAAATGGAAAGCGAAGTGTAAAGTAAGGCATTCAATGGTTAATAGTGACACTTAGAAATTGCGTCAGGTTAACTCATTCGTTAAAATGTT
>OZ025261.1:38572773-38663752 GCA_964019135.1 Arenicola marina
AGATGCGGGTACCATGGCGCGAACCTACGACCCGTCGACGCGCAGCTCAGCCTGCGTAACAACTGAGCTACGGAGGCCGCCTGCCACTGTTAGAGGACAATCTTCGCCCCCCTCCCCCACTCCCACCCCGATAACCGCCTCACCCCCACAGCCTTCCCGGCATCCCACGCGCTGTGATCCCCCACTCCCACCCCGATAACCGCCTCACCTCCACAGCCTTCCCGGCATCCCGCGCGCTGTGATCCCCCACTCCCACCCCGATAACCGCCTCACCTCCACAGCCTTCCCGGCATCCCGCGCGCTGTGATCCCCCACTGCCACCCCGATAACCGCCTCACCTCCACAGCCTTCCCGGCATCCCACGCGCTGTGATCCCCCACTCCCACCCCGATAACAGCCTCACCCCCACAGCCTTCCCGGCATCCCGCGCGCTGTAATCCCCCACTCCCACCCCGATAACCGCCTCACCTCCACAGCCTTCCCGCCATCCCGCGAGCTGTGATCCCCCACTCCCACCCCGATAACCGCCTCACCTCCACAGCCTTCCCGGCATCCCGTGAGCTGTGATCCCCCACTCCCACCCCGATAACCGCCTCACCTCCACAGCTTTCCCGGCATCCCACGCGCTGTGATCCCCCACTCCCACCCCGATAACCGCCTCACCTCCACAGCCTTCCCGGCATCCCACGCGCTGTGATCCCCCACTCCCACCCCGATAACCGCCTCACCTCCACAGCCTTCCCGCCATCCCGCGCGCTGTGATCCCCCACTTCCACACCGATAACCGCCTCACCTCCACAGCCTTCCCGGCATCCCGCGAGCTGTAATCCCCCACTCCCACCCCGATACCCGCCTCACCCCCAAAGCCTTCCCGGCATCGGACGCGCTGTGATCCCCCACTCCCACCCCGATAACCGCCTCACCTCCACAGCCTTCCCGGCATCCCGCGCGCTGTGATCCCCCACTCCCACCCCGATAACCGCCTCACCTCCACAGCCTTCCCGGCATCCCACGCGCTGTAATCCCCCACTCCCACCCCGATAACCGCCTCACCTCCACAGCCTTCCCGGCATCCCGCGAGCTGTGATCCCCCACTCTCACCCCGATAACCGCCTCACCTCCACAGCCTTCCCGGCATCCCGCGCGCTGTGATCCCCCACTGCCACCCCGATAACCGCCTCACCTCCACAGCCTTCCCGGCATCCCACGCGCTGTGATCCCCCACTCCCACCCCGATAACAGCCTCACCCCCACAGCCTTCCCGGCATCCCGCGCGCTGTAATCCCCCACTCCCACCCCGATAACCGCCTCACCTCCACAGCCTTCCCGCCATCCCGCGAGCTGTGATCCCCCACTCCCACCCCGATAACCGCCTCACCTCCACAGCCTTCCCGGCATCCCGTGAGCTGTGATCCCCCACTCCCACCCCGATAACCGCCTCACCTCCACAGCTTTCCCGGCATCCCACGCGCTGTGATCCCCCACTCCCACCCCGATAACCGCCTCACCTCCACAGCCTTCCCGGCATCCCACGCGCTGTGATCCCCCACTCCCACCCCGATAACCGCCTCACCTCCACAGCCTTCCCGCCATCCCGCGCGCTGTGATCCCCCACTCCCACACCGATAACCGCCTCACCTCCACAGCCTTCCCGGCATCCCGCGAGCTGTAATCCCCCACTCCCACCCCGATACCCGCCTCACCCCCAAAGCCTTCCCGGCATCGGACGCGCTGTGATCCCCCACTCCCACCCCGATAACCGCCTCACCTCCACAGCCTTCCCGGCATCCCGCGCGCTGTGATCCCCCACTCCCACCCCGATAACCGCCTCACCTCCACAGCCTTCCCGGCATCCCACGCGCTGTAATCCCCCACTCCCACCCCGATAACCGCCTCACCTCCACAGCCTTCCCGGCATCCCGCGAGCTGTGATCCCCCACTCTCACCCCGATAACCGCCTCACCTCCACAGCCTTCCCGGCATCCCACGCGCTGTGATCCCCCACTCCCACCCCGATAACCGCCTCACCTCCACAGCCTTCCCGGCATCCCACGCGCTGTAATCCCCCACTCCCACCCCGATAACCGCCTCACCTCCACAGCCTTCCCGGCATCCCGCGCGCTGTAATCCCCCACTCCCACCCCGATAACCGCCTCACCTCCACAGCCTTCCCGGCATCCCACGCGCTGTGATCCCCCACTCCCACCCCGATAACCGCCTCACCTCCACAGCCTTCCCGGCATCCCGTGAGCTGTGATCCCCCACTCCCACCCCGATAACCGCCTCACCTCCACAGCCTTCCCGGCATCCCGCGCGCTGTGATCCCCCACTCCCACACCGATAACCGCCTCACCTCCACAGCCTTCCCGGCATCCCACGCGCTGTGATCCCCCACTCCCACCCCGATAACCGCCTCACCTCCACAGCCTTCCCGGCATCCCGTGAGCTGTGATCCCCCACTCCCACCCCGATAACCGCCTCACCTCCACAGCCTTCCCGGCATCCCACGCGCTGTGATCCCCCACTCCCACCCCGATAACCGCCTCACCTCCACAGCTTTCCCGGCATCCCACGCGCTGTGATCCCCCACTCCCACCCCGATAACCGCCTCACCTCCACAGCCTTCCCGCGCGCTGTGATCCCCCACTCCCACACCGATAACCGCCTCACCTCCACAGCCTTCCCGGCATCCCGCGAGCTGTGATCCCCCACTCCCACCCCGATAACCGCCTCACCTCCACAGCCTTCCCGGCATCCCGCGAGCTGTGATCCCCCACTCCCACCCCGATAACCGCCTCACCTCCACAGCCTTCCCGGCATCCCGCGCGCTGTGATCCCCCACTCCCACCCCGATAACCGCCTCACCTCCACAGCCTTCCCCGCATCCCACGCGCTGTAATCCCCCACTCCCACCCCGATACCCGCCTCACCTCCACAGCCTTCCCGGCATCCCGCGCGCTGTAATCCCCCACTCCCACCCCGATACCCGCCTCACCTCCAGAGCCTTCCCGGCATCAGACGCGCTGTAATCCCCCACTCCCACCCCGATAACCGCCTCACCTCCACAGCCTTCCCGGCATCCCGCGCGCTGTAATCCCCCACTCCCACCCCGATAACCGCCTCACCTCCACAGCTTTCCCGGCATCCCGCGCGCTGTAATCCCCCACTCCCACCCCGATACCCGCCTCACCTCCAGCGCCTTCCCGACATCCCGCGCGCTGTGATCCCCCACTCCCACCCCGATAACCGCCTCACCTCCACAGCTTTCCCGGCATCCCACGTGCTGTGATCCCCCACTCTCACCCCGATAACCGCCTCACCCCCACAGCCTTCCCGGCATCCCGCGCGCTGTAATCCCCCACTCCCACCCCGATAACCGCCTCACCCCCAGAGACTTCCCGGTATCCCGCGCGCTGTAATCCCCCACTCCCACCTCGATAACCGCCTCACCTCCACAGCCTTCCCGGCATCCCGCGCGCTGTAATCCCCCACTCCCACCCCGATAACCGCCTCACCTCCACAGCCTTCCCGGCATCCCGCGCGCTGTAATCCCCCACTCCCACCCCGATAACCGCCTCACCTCCACAGCCTTCCCGGCATCCCACGCGCTGTGATCCCCCACTCCCACCCCGATAACCGCCTCACCTCCACAGCCTTCCCGGCATCCCGCGCGCTGTAATCCCCCACTCCCACCCCGATAACCGCCTCACCTCCACAGCTTTCCCGGCATCCCGCGCGCTGTGATCCCCCACTCCCACCCCGATAACCGCCTCACCTCCACAGCCTTCCCGGCATCCCGCGCGCTGTAATCCCCCACTCCCACCCCGATAACCGCCTCACCTCCAGAGACTTCCCGGCATCCCGCGCGCTGTAATCCCCCACTCCCACCCCGATAACCGCCTCACCTCCACAGCCTTCCCGGCATCCCACGCGCTGTGATCCCCCACTCCCACCCCGATAACCGCCTCACCTCCACAGCCTTCCCGGCATCCCGCGCGCTGTAATCCCCCACTCCCACCCCGATAACCGCCTCACCTCCACAGCTTTCCCGGCATCCCGCGCGCTGTGATCCCCCACTCCCACCCCGATAACCGCCTCACCTCCACAGCCTTCCCGGCATCCCGCGCGCTGTAATCCCCCACTCCCACCCCGATAACCGCCTCACCTCCACAGCTTTCCCGGCATCCCGCGCGCTGTAATCCCCCACTCCCACCCCGATAACCGCCTCACCTCCACAGCCTACCCGGCATCCCGCGCGCTGTAATCCCCCACTCTCACCCCGATAACCGCCTCACCTCCACAGCCTTCCCGGCATCCCACGCGCTGTGATCCCCCACTCCCACCCCGATAACCGCCTCACCTCCACAGCCTTCCCGGCATCCCGCACGCTGTAATCCCCTACTCCCACCCCGATAACCGCCTCACCTCCACAGCCTTCCCGGCATCCCGCGCGCTGTGATCCCCCACTCTCACCCCGATAACCGCCTCACCTCCACAGCCTTCCCGGCATCCCACGCGCTGTGATCCCCCACTCCCACCCCGATAACCGCCTCACCTCCACAGCCTACCCGGCATCCCGCGCGCTGTAATCCCCCACTCTCACCCCGATAACCGCCTCACCTCCACAGCCTTCCCGGCATCCCACGCGCTGTGATCCCCCACTCCCACCCCGATAACCGCCTCACCTCCACAGCCTTCCCGGCATCCCGCACGCTGTAATCCCCTACTCCCACCCCGATAACCGCCTCACCTCCACAGCCTTCCCGGCATCCCGCACGCTGTAATCCCCCACTCCCACCCCGATAACCGCCTCACCTCTACAGCCTTCCCGGCATCCCGCGCGCTGTGATCCCCCACTCCCACACCGATAACCGCCTCACCTCCACAGCCTTCCCGGCATCCCGCGCGCTGTGATCCCCCACTCCCACCCCGATAACCGCCTCACCTCCACAGCCTTCCCGGCATCCCGCGCGCTGTGATCCCCCACTCCCACACCGATAACCGCCTCACCTCCACAGCCTTCCCGGCATCCCGCGCGCTGTGATCCCCCACTCCCACCCCGATAACCGCCTCACCTCCACAGCCTTCCCGGCATCCCGCGCGCTGTGATCCCCCACTCCCACCCCGATAACCGCCTCACCTCCACAGCCTTCCCGGCATCCCACGCGCTGTGATCCCCCACTCCCACACCGATAACCGCCTCACCTCCACAGCCTTCCCGGCATCCCGCGCGCTGTGATCCCCCACTCCCACCCCGATACCCGCCTCACCTCCACAGCCTTCCCGGCATCCCGCGAGCTGTGATCCCCCACTCTCACCCCGATAACCGCCTCACATCCACAGCCTTCCCGGCATCCCGCGCGCTGTGATCCCCCACTCTCACCCCGATAACCGCCTCACCTCCACAGCCTTCCCGGCATCCCACGCGCTGTGATCCCCCACTCCCACCCCGATACCCGCCTCACCTCCACAGCCTTCCCGGCATCAGACGCGCTGTGATCCCCCACTCTCACCCCGATAACCGCCTCACATCCACAGCCTTCCCGGCATCCCGCGCGCTGTGATCCCCCACTCCCACCCCGATACCCGCCTCACCTCCACAGCCTTCCCGGCATCCCGCGAGCTGTGATCCCCCATTCCCACCCCGATACCCGCCTCACCTCCACAGCCTTCCCGGCATCCCGCGCGCTGTGATCCCCCACTCCCACCCCGATACCCGCCTCACCTCCACAGCCTTCCTGGCATCCCGCGAGCTGTGATCCCCCACTCCCACCCCGATAACCGCCTCACCTCCACAGCCTTCCCGGCATCCCGCGAGCTGTGATCCCCCACTCTCACCTCGATAACCGCCTCACCTCCACAGCCTTCCCGGCATCCCGCGCGCTGTAATCCCCCACTCCCACCCCGATAACCGCCTCACCTCCACAGCCTTCCCGGCATCCCACGCGCTGTGATCCCCCACTCCCACCCCGATAACCGCCTCACCTCCACAGCCTTCCCGGCATCCCGCGCGCTGTGATCCCCCACTCCCACCCCGATAACCGCCTCACCTCCACAGCCTTCCCGGCATCCCGCGCGCTGTGATCCCCCACTCCCACCCCGATAACCGCCTCACCTCCACAGCCTTCCCGGCATCCCGCGCGCTGTGATCCCCCACTCCCACCCCGATAACCGCCTCACCTCCACAGCCTTCCCGGCATCCCGCGCGCTGTGATCCCCCACTCCCACCCCGATAACCGCCTCACCTCCACAGCCTTCCCGGCATCCCGCGCGCTGTGAATATCCTGTTCCACCTGCAGTAGCTTGGCGGTGTTCTCGCGCATGCGCTCTAGCGTGGCGTTCTTGCGCAGGGCCACTTCGTTCTGCCGTTTCTGGGCCGCCGAGATGACCCGACACAGCCGCTCGGACGCCTGGCGCGGGACACAAGACGGAGCTACAGGCACATGCTATCAAGGAACGCACTAATATAGGATACATGTTGGCAGTTTTAATAATAATTCTGTGGCATCCCCCTACTCCTTGCAAGGGAAGTCACGGGATCTTTATCGTACACAAACATAGACCTTCCTTTCCACGTGTAGGTTTCTTATCACGAGCCAGTCGCTTGGGCTGGCCTAGCAGTGCATACTCGACAGTCGCACACACTACCTGCTAGGCCACGGGGTGACCCCTCTATATCTCCGTCTGGGTCGAGTCTGCCTGGTCACTCAAAAATAGTAGTTTATGAGACTAGGTTATAGAGGTTCATCCACATTTATAAGGGGACATAACTACTGTTGAGATACTCGAGAGTCGGGAGTATAGTCACCTTGGACGAGTAGGCCGGGTCCATGGATATCAGGGCGACGCGCTTCAGACAAACGCGCTTCCGGAAGATCTTCAACGTGAGGTCTCTCTCGGAACCCTCGAACTCCATCATCTCTTGTCGGATACTTTGTCGCCCATCGAACACCACTTTGAGGTCTCCCTTCAACCTGTGGGAACAGACACTCGGCACTTATATCACATCTTTAGCTGACCGATTGGTTTCTACGATCAATTTTAATCCGTTTTAATTGATGTTGCCTTGGACTGTATCTCTCATAACGGAACGAACTAGAAAAGAACAAAAAAGGGAAAGGGAAGCGGGGCTAACCTGTCATGTTGGCCCGTGTCCTGTGTCACAGCAGGGGTCGAGTTTTTGTTCTGGTCAACCATGCCTCCCTCTTCATACAGCCGCAACTTCTCACGAAGTTCCGTCACCTGACGACACATAACCAACACGAACCATTTGAGCATAGGACGAGTGATGAGGAGCCTGCACGGCGTGTCTGTACACGTGTATTTACATGTAGACCTCAACACGGGACCGAGTTATTACACTACAGTACACTTTAAGATCTCTGGAACAAGAGCATCAGATCGCTAAAAAACCTAATCACGACAAGAGACATTACAATTGGTATTTCCCCATGTTAAGTACAAGTGTCGTTGTTTTGACGAAATTTATGGCATCTATTATAAGAAATGCAACAATGGAAAAGGGCTGATATTTATGACAACCAATTATACCTAAGTCAACTTTAAAACAAGTTACTCAAGTAAACATCCAGGCAGTACCTCTTTTCTCAGTTCATCTACTATTGCCACATATTTGCTGATGTGGAAGTCAACACTAACGACGTTGCGCTTCAACTGGAAAAAAAGAGAAGAAATATTTATATATATATTTGGCCATTGAGGAAATGTAGTCAACCTTTGCGCACATAGAGTTTTGATTAATTCATATTGCGCCAACGGGAAGGTGCAAGGAAGCGATGAGCCATGTCTTCGGGAGTAGCCCCATACTCTTTGCGAGAAAGTCATTCCATTTTTATTCTGTACAAACATATGATAGCCGAGCGCTAACTGGCCTACGAGCGACCTGTGGACATCAAGTCAACATGAGGTAATCTCTGGGGACATTGAAGTGACTAGGTGAGCTACAGAGTGCCGCTTTCTTATTTCAAAAGACTGAGACGTTTGGCTTCAACTTATCGTACGACAGCTTGCTCGTCGACGGATGCACATCTACACAACAGACTGTACCACTTACATCTGCCTTGATATCCTTGGCTCTGTTGGCGTATTTCAATGTGTTGTAGGTATCTTCAAACGTCATGCTGGACGGACTGAAACATGGAAAATACTAGATAGAACGAATCTAGCATATGTATTGTATCCGATATGGTTAAAAAATAATGTATAGATGCTTTTTTGTATCCGATATGGTTAAAAAATAATGTATAGATGCTTTTAGTCTATTTATTGTATCATCAATAGTGAACATTGGATATAATGATCCTGGTAGATGTATTGTGTACTGACTACTGTATAGAAGGATTCTGGTACATTTACTATGCTATAAGTGGTAGATTTATTATCTGTGAGTGGTGGTTTCGCTGGCACTCCCCACCTGATTGCTGCAATCATCACTGTACGACAGTTGCCTCCCAGAGAATCCTTCAACAGACGTGTCAGTTTGCTGTTGCGGTATGGGATGAAACCCTTCTTCTGAAAACGGACGGAATATACTACTGTATGTAATCCTCGCCAGACGAGTAACGCTTACCCTACCATCGACGTTTGTGCCCCGTTTATACATGAAATCCGACGAACTGTGTCCCTTTAGTTTTGTATTGGGAGGAGATTGCATTGTTTTAAACTTTTTTTACAGTTAATTGCTAACAAGCTATTAACAAAGTTAGCTAAAAAAAATTGTTTACAGGGCCCTTAAGTTCGAAGCGGCCGGAGCACAATATTTCGCCCCAGAATAGGACATTAGCATGGAGCGGGGCGAAATATTGAACCCTCCACTTCACAGGGGCCGGCGCGACAGCTCAGCGGGCTAGAGGGCTCGCATTGAGTGCTATGGTCACCTGAGAGCCTAACGGCACGTGGGTCGGTGGTTCGAGCCCTGCTTTGGCCATGTCTGTGTGGTCGCAGGATAAAGATCCCATGTCTTTCTTCGTAATGAGTAGGGAGTTACCCCCGGGGACATGGCTCCACTCTCCCTTCCTTCTCCCATTGACGCGATGTGACCAAAAGTGGTTAAAGCGTCCTGAATAACCAACCAACCAACCCTCCCCTTCACAACAAAGCAGCCTAAGCAACAATGACCTAATTAATTTAAAGCGTATCAAACGGGCCTAAAACAACAATCGGTGTATTTCCCAAGGAACAACTCAACCCAAGCTACAACAGCTACAAAGCCGGTTCAGGGCCATGATACCGGCCACACAGGCGTTCCCATTATACCTTGCCCTCGGCCAATGCGTTGATGCAGTTGCCCAGAGCCAGCAGAGATCGGTTGATGTTGGCCCCCTCTCTGAAGCGGGCGCCGCGGTTGGTGGTGACGGTGGCTCTCTCAGACCCCGCCAAGTCAATTAGCGACATTTTGGCCACTCGCAAATTGGTAGAAATGTTGGCCGTTCGATCTCTTTGCTGCACGAACACCTTTCAATACGATGAGAAAAGACAGCTTTAAAAGAAAGTAGAGGGCAATTACCAACAACACGCATACAATGGTTAAGATCTGATTATATTACTTCAACCGTCGTATGGCTGCGTACACAGGCGGCTTGACCTTATTATGAGGATATACCTCAAGAATAAAGAGAGTCTGTTCTATCATGTAGCTGAGTCACTTTAAAAAAATTTAAATTAAAATTTTTCATACAATTTGTCATCTTCAGCAATGATGATACATCCCATGCGGGGATTCACCACGATAAAGGAATGGGGGTTAGGTCGCCACTGACCAAACAAGGGTTTAAAGAGGCCAAAGGACTTTGCTTCAAAAAAAGTGCATAGTATGGAGAGGGTGTGAGGGGTAGTAAAATAAGAAGGACTTACCTGGAAGACTGCATGTGAGCGAGAAGATTCCTTGTTGGCGTCTGTAGGGTGCTGAGTTCTGTTCTTGTTACCGAACTCCAACATATGAAGCAGCTCCTCAGCATTGCGGGGCTGTGGCAGAGAAGACAAACGAATACAGAAGCAGCTCCTCAGCATTGCGGGGCGGTGGCAGAGAAGACAAACGAATACAGAAGCAGCTTCTCAGCATTGCGGGGCGGTGGCAGAGAAGACAAACGAATACAGAAGCCGCTTCTCAGCATTGCGGGGCGGTGGCAGAGAAGACAAACGAATACAGAAGCCGCTTCTCAGCATTGCGGGGCGGTGGCAGAGAAGACAGACGAATACAGAAGCAGCTACTTGGCATTGCGAGGCCGGGGCAGCTTCTCAAATCGTGCGCCTAAATATAATATGATTGACTAATGCTAAACGTGACCACCATTCTAGTAGCTGACCTTGTGTAGGGAGAGGCCAGTGATGACAACTCCCTTCTGTGGATCCTCTCTGATAGGCAGGAAGGCCCCAGGAACTAACAGGTCCCGAATCTGCTCGTTGTACACCTGAAAACATACCCTTATGTTGTTAAAAAAATACCACATACACACAAGACTATTTTTAGATAACACTAATTCGCCAGCAAACTTAAGATTAACTAGTGACACAATTAAATATGTTTAACAATAATACAGTACTTGAATAAATAAACATGATAAATGTTTTATCTTTGCAACTTATATATGCATTTAAAATGCATATGATGACCTCTGGCAACATACCATTAAACAACAAAAGAACATATGTTGTCCATTAAAAAACAGGACTTAAAATCAATGACAACAGCTTGGACATGGACATGTAAACTGCAGACCTCTAGGTAGGAGACCGCGACGTCGCAAGTTTTGTTTTCCTTGATTTCGTCCATGCGGCGGTACAGATCCATCATCGTCTGGAAGATCACACCGGGACAGGCCTTGTTGCCCAGCATTGTGTGGGTCTTCCCCGCCCCTGTGGCTCCATAGGCAAATACTGCAAGTCAAGGCAGAGAGTATCTCAATTATATCCATGGTTTGGTAATCTAGTCACAGGCACTCAGATCTGCTGACAGAACCCACAAAGTAAATAAACAGCCCCTGTCTCAGGCACCCTGAATACAACAGAAAGGTCATGCACTTGGTTTTTAGTGCCAGAGGTTAATGAGGGTGCAGTCATTTTACATGTATAATTATTGATAATGTAGCCAGAGAAGATATCCTCATTTTCATTAGGTGATCGATGACCTTATATTCGTCATTTAATTACTCAAATTATAACATTTTCTCAAACCTACCCAAAAGATGGGATGGTTACGTCTTGTGCGAGAGGGAATGGCCCACCATGACAGGCTCTGGTTTGAGGAACTAGACTTGAAATGCCAATCAAGCCGTACATTGAGTACAAACCAAGACCCATCGACCGATCATCGATGCGACAACAGCAGTAAGCTCTATCAGTCACAGTTAGGCTTATTCAGTCTTAACACAAATGCTGCGGCACAACTTGTATTACTTAAACCAAAACAAAGCTGCAAATCGATTTTTTTCGCTGCCAACTATGTTTAAATCTTACCGGAACAATTAAAGCCATCCAAGAGGCCATCCAGGATACCCAAGGTTGTGCCCTCATAAACTTCCTTGCTGGTGGCTTCTTGACCAAAAACCCTGTCAAAGGCAAAGCGCATGTCTTTCTTCTTCCGCTTGTTGAGATCCCTGCGGCGCCTTTTCCCATGGTAAAAGTCTGGTGATCCTTCGTCCTTGGGATCAAAGATGAGCATGTGCTCATCCAAGGTTTTCACAACTACATTAAAATTTTCATTTGTTTCTGCTGCATTTTCTGGTCTTACACGCACCACCACACGAACATGACCATTGCTGGAGCTATCAGCAACTGAAGTTTTGCTAGTGTTTGCCATTTTGCTTGCACCTTTGGAAGGCGGCGGCCCAAGCCCATTGCGGACTACACGCTGATATACCATTCTTGAACCCTTACGTCAGCTAAAAGGAGAAAAACAAAAACCATATGAATATTTTGGATATAAATGCACTGACCCAGCATAAAATGATTATGGTAGTGGTTGGCTGGTGGCTTCTTAGCCAAAAGCCCCTGTCAAAGGCAAAGCGCACATCTTTCTACCACTTCATTGGTCCAATCTTAAAAGACCTGTTTTCTACCGGAGGTAATTGGTCAAAGGTTAAATATAAGACTGGGCTCAGGGTGATTCAGATGAGGATCAACTACACTAGCAGATGTTCTGTCGCATATATACTAAAACACACCTCATGAAATGATCAAGTTGCCATGGCATATATATGCCATGAACAATATGCACTCTGTATTTAGACTGGCTACACACACCCCATGGCAACTAGACTTTTCAATGTTCATTTGTTATAAATGCACTAGCACAAAGTTTACACAAACTTGCTCTGCCCATTTGAGAATCTTGTAACAGAAGATAAAACACTATATGACTTAGCCCTGACACATGGCTGCTCATACACACTGGTACCAAACATGTGAGAGAGCCATGAAGTGCAGTCTCATGTGGATTGTACTTCATGGCTCTATAGCACTGGGTACCAGCGCTAGCCATGAGGGCTAGCTATTATGCTGATCAGCCATTCTGCATAGCTATAGCATTGCCTCACACTTGGTTGCTTTATCAGTTTATGCCCATGACAATGCAACTCGAAAAAGCAGGTAATGATGTATGTCACATCATCACTCAGACAAGCGGAGGGTTCAGGGATTCGAATCCTATGATCGTCCAATAATAATTACTCCTTTCACAGATAATCGAGTTGGTGCATGCACTGGCCACCCAGTGCATGCACCAACTGTGTAGGCGAGGGAAAGGGGAGAGAAAGACAGTAGCTGAGAAGGCAACAGGTAGGGTGCTCTACACTTTACAGAGTAGACATACAAAGCATTCGGAGTAGCCAGCACATTGTGTTTTTTTACCTTTTAACATATTTAATATGAAAAAAGTAGACAGCGCAAGTTATACGAGTAGCCGGCATTATCGCCGGCCGCTGGGGCTTGTGGAGTACGCTCAACAGGGACAGACATGAACTTTGGATGTTGCCTGCCCTGTCTACAGGCACGGTAAACCGACTGATACAAATGAGGAGGGGGAGAGGGTCCGCACAGCCTACTTGTTTAATAGTAGACATACAAAGCATTCGGAGTAGCCAGCACATTGTGTTTTTTTGTTACCTTTTAACATATTTAATATGAAAAAAGTAGACAGCGCAAGTTATACGAGTAGCCGGCATTATCGCCGGCGGCTGGGGCTTGTGGAGTACTCTCAGGGACAGACATTAACTTTGGATGTTGCCTGCCCTGTCTACAGGCACGGTAAACCGACTGATACAAATGAGGAGGGGGAGAGGGTCCGCACAGCCTACTTGTTTAATAGTAGGCTGTGCAGACCCTCCTCTCTGTGTCAGTCGATTTACTGTGCCTGTGATCCTGTTGGGCATGTAGTGTTAGTGGTATTGAGACTGACCTGCCCCCCTAAAAATGTACCTGTAAATTGAGAAACAACAACAATTTTATTTACTGTGGAATATACACATATTTTAATCATTCTGCAATGTCATACTCTGAAAAGGGAGTGTATTACTGAGCGCAGTTTTCCGATGTTATCAGATATTATCAGATGTTGCCAGAGGCATGGAGAAATATTGTTTGTATCTTAAAACAGGATAACATCACAGTACAAATGTAAGTTTAGTATTATTAAAATGGTCTAACGAAAGCTACCGTGCAGTATTGTACACATTGATCAGTGCCTGCAGCCAGTGCAAGTTGTTTGCTAAGACCAAGTGTAACTGCTGAACATTAAAGTTACATGTGGAGCTGACCGTTGCAACGGCTGTACCAAAATAAACCCAAAATAAACATAGACAGGAAATGTTACCTTTGACCACAAGCAGTGTCAACGGCCACCGCCAAAGAAAAAGTGGCGCTCCGGATGCTTCTATTGTCTCATATAATTTAGCGCTTGGCCCCCTGTCGGTGGCACCGGTAAAATGACTTGAAGTTGTGTACACACGTTTCAAATCAGCACAAGTTTTCATTTTTGTGGCGGACAATTCATGAATTAGAAATGTTTTGCTCATTGGCAGATAATTGGTGAGCGATATGGTAGGTGTTTATTGTCTGTTATGAACCTTAAGGCCTTAGGTTTATGTTCTTATACACAAATTTGGCATTCAAAAACAGCGAAACAACTCCACATGCAACTTTAAACATTGCTAACATAGCAAAAGATCAGTCTAATTCTTTACCGGTCCTGTCAGACATACAACCAGTATTCTGACCTGTCCGATCGTGTAATTCAACTGCCCCGGGCAGTTGGTTATGACTTATGTCTCTCCCTGCGGCTAAACTGCCTAAACTAAAGCATAGCCATAGGCATAGCCTGTATGGGCCATAGGGACAGATATAGCCATAAAGTTTAGGAAAGCGAAGGAGCCGAAAATGGTGGGAGATGTCAGCGCTGGTGCGACAAAATTTGACTCGTTAATGCGAGTAGGATTGAAGAATCATATGCTTACCTGTAGAACTACAGCCTCCTAAGATAAGTTTTTGATTAACATGACAATCACGAACATCAAGCAGTCGTTTTTTAACTTAAAAACCGTAAATGGTTTTAAATTATCGTGAAGTCCAGCTTCCTGTTTTGAATTTTCCACCAAATCAGTAAGACAGCTTCTCATTGGTGGAAACTATAATCAGCACTCCAAGTGGCAATTTTCGAAACCAAACTGACTGGTTCCTCTTCCTCGGTGGGCATAGTGCATCCGTGCAGTGTTTGTCTCCTAGCAGATAAAAGATCAGCTAAAGTCGGTATGTAAAAGCCAACAATAAACATTAGAACAGTGCTATTGACCAACAATTATAAAACGACATGACCTGATGAGATATATATATACATATGGTAATGAAAATATAACAAATGCCGTTTTTCCATGCAAAATCACGGCCATCTGAGGTGTCGAATCTAGGAGCAGATCTAGGAATTTGCCAAGGGGGTTGCTTCGTGCTCCGGTGGGGGCGGGGAGCTCTCTAAAACTTGCGACCGGGGGGGGGTGGGGGGGTGCTCGGAGAACCTGACTTTACCATTGTATGTTCATCTAGGGCCCCTGCGAATCCCCCACCGCTTCCTCGATCGTAAAACAATTCTTGGATCTCCCCGGTCACAAGCATTTTGCCCCTCACAGGTTAATTTTATTTTCCGTCTTCCGCAATCTGGACGCATAATTTCGAAAAGGAGGAGCGCACTTTGAACGAGATATCCATGCATTTGTTTTATATGTGGCAATACAATACATATTAATACGCCCCATTGGGAGGTGGGGGGGGGGCTGACGTCTTAACGGTGCAGTCAGTTGAACATACTATTAGATGCAAGTTGGAGCTAGAGATGTTAAGAAATTCATCGAAGGAAACATAGAACGAAAAAAGAACATATTCATAGTGTATATCGACTAACTTTTGTTGGATGATACGTGTATCTATATGTAAACTCCGCTCAGTTTTTTTCATACAAGGGGGTTTAAGTTATCATGGGGGAATAGCAACAGTAGGTAGAGCGGTGGCGGGCAGCGGGGTAATAAACTTAAGGGTATCTGGAGGGATTAGCGGTAGGCGGGGGGACGCTCTCGGGTAGGGGTGGGGTGGGGTGGTAGCCCCAACTCTTTGGGGGAGGGGAGAAGTCCAAGTTAGGGTGGTACCCCCCAACATAGTGGAGAGGAGAGGCCCCAATGTAAGCACGGGAACTCGAGGTATCAATAAAGGGGGATAGCGACTAGATAGGGGGCGGAGGGACAGGACACACGGGATCAAGATGCATGGGTTATTATAGCGAAATAAAAGCAAGAAAAAAGAACTGCGCGGCCTGACGAAAGAGCATTACAATAGCATGTGTCAAAAGTTTGCCTTAAATTGATAATATATGCGAGACATGAATGAATGCGTTTGTTGTGGCTATCATTCCGGGATATCAATTGGGACCGATCAGTAGCCAACACGTACAAAGCGTCACAAAAACGACACAAAAAGTGTCCTGCGCGCCAACGCCAGTGGCGCACCCTGGTGGTCTTAATATTATTCACGTTGTTGCCGCGCCATCTAACGATGCATTTAGAAACTAGAAATATTGTCCCCCATACAAATATAATGTAATATGTGTTTGACTACGAAATAGATAATAGTCGTAATGTGTGTCCTGTAATTTACTAAATGGTTGAGATGTTTGCGGTTGGTACTGTTCGATGTACATTTAAGTCTTATTTGTATCTACTCTAAGTAGGTCATCGCATGATTCAACGAGCCAATCGGGCGGAAGCTGCAATATTTAGGTCAGGTAAAATATCGACCGTGACCCCTCACCTTGGCGATCGGTCGTGTGGCTCCCGGACCCAAACCTTCTTGTCCATTTTGAATTGGCCTTAGAAATTATAGGTGCCAGTTAAAGATCTTGGCAATCAGTTAAAATTTTCATTTAGGCGTTTGACTCCAGTATTAAGCACATCAAAGGTGAGTCCATTCGGTAGATGATACGTTTCGAAGCGTTTGAATTGGTGATCATTTCAGGCCGGTACCTCGAGAGCCCAGCCACCAGCGCCATGCCGATGTCTTGGCAATGGGCGTGTGCGATAATAACACTGATTCAATAAAATACTCATTTATCACTACTTGGACTCTGGAGCTAGTTCTTATTCAACAGAAATAGACTTAGAGCCCAGGTGAATGAGTTTAATATAATGGTCTAGAGTAGAATTATAGATAATTTACAACTGACAGTAATTTATCAGCTGATCAGCTGACTCAGAGTGACACAGTGACAGTGTCACTCAGTGTCAGTGTGTCACAGTGACAGTGACAGAACTCACAAGCACAGCAGACAAGTGTCAGTAGGCAGTAGCAAACAGTTTTAAGCTGTTAGCTGAGTCCAAGTCTATGATATTGATACTGATACTGATAGTCCTATGTCATGTTAGCCTGAAAGTTCAGACGCTACAGTCCTGACACTTGTTCTTGGGGTACAGTCACCAAGAACAAGTGTCAGGACTGTAGCGTCTGAACTTTCAGGCTAATGTCATGTATGTTAATAAGTTATTATATAAAATCAATAGAGTTTAATTGATCAAATTTAGATCTGAGACTATTTTTTAATTTTAGCAGATAACTAACTAGGAAAGTGAAATCATTATTGATGAAACACTATTATATTTCACAGACCAGAATCATGATGGAAATTAGGTTTCAGATAAAAAATTAAAATACCTTTTTTTAAACAAATTATGAAAAAACTTTGATATTGACTATATAAGCAGGCTAGAAGGTGGGTCCTAGTATCCCAGAGCTCCTTAAAATTATAGGATATCCAAAAGATAAAAAATATTAATTTAAATGAAATATTGCATAATCTGCTCACTATATATATTTACAATGCGTTGCCATGTCCCCTCACAGCTCAATGAAATGCATCATTTAAAAATATTATGCAACAAATGATGTAGGATGCATACCTATCAGAACCGCTGTGTAAGGACTAATTATAAATCATAATGTATATACAATTATTAATGATTAATGACTGGAATGTATATATTTACTATATAGATCTGTATATATTTTTCATATATGATACCAATTATATTGATCTGGTTCACAGATAAATTATCACCATGGCCATGACAGTAGCAGAATACTTTGAGGGAAAGGAAGTTTTCATCACAGGCGCCACTGGATTTATTGGAAAAGTGTTGGTGGAGAAATTGCTACGATCATGTCCAGGCATAAAAGGTGTCCATTGTCTGATAAGGCCAAAGAAAGGACAAACTGCTTGTGATCGCCTGAAAAGTCTCCTAGAAGAAAAGGTAAGGTTTTACTTCTTATATGCTGCCTGATGTATATTGCTTTAAAATTTTCATATGATGTCATTGGGTTATTTTAAAAGATTTATAGATGTTGGAAACACTACATTTCCAGTGACGAACCGCGGAATGATGTTAGTGTGGAGATCTAAATAGTGTTACTGTGGAGACTGTATGTTTAAATTGTGTTACTGTGTACAAAGATTGTGATCCATATATTTTAATCAGACCTGCATACCTCTTACTGCATAAGATACTTTGTAGCTTCCTTCATACATCTATAACTCAGTGCCTTGACCCTATCAGACACCCTTCATACTTGTAAAAATTGGGATCATTGCTAAGTTACATATTAGGCCAAACTGAATCCATCCAACTTATTCATGACATCCCAATGCTGATCTAGCTGTGGTCAATGCCTTGGACATGATGAATGGTTTAAAACTGCACTTCTATGCAGTAATGATGCAAAATAATGGGAGTGTTCAGTAAAAACACTAGATTTTTGCAACAGCGTGCATGAAATGGTCTTCTTTGATTCAATTAAATGTTGTTTAAAAAATTGTCATTGGTATCTCCTTCGCTTCAGCAGTAATAACCATGGTACAAAGGTTTGTAAAATGGATTTTAGCTAAACAAAATACGCAATTCTTGTATGAACCTTCATATATGAGCTATGTGTAACACGGAACAGAACAGTGTAACTGTGTGGGTATGAATTGTGTTAGTGGAGGTATGTATGGTGTTACTGTGGAGGTGTGAGTGGTGTTACTGTGGAGGTCTGAATGGTGTTACTGTGGAGGTCTGAATGGTGTTACTGTGGAGGTCTGAATGGTGTTACTGTGGAGGTGTGAATGGTGTTACTGTGGAGGTATGTATGGTGTTACTGTGGAGGTGTGAATGGTGTTACTGTGGAGGTCTGAATGATGTTACTGTGGAGGTCTGTATGGTGTTACTGTGGAGGTATGTATGGTCATATTGTGGAGATCTGAATGGTGTTACTGTGGAGGTGTGAATGGTGTTACTGTGGAGGTCTGAATGGTGTTACTGTGGAGGTCTGAATGGTGTTACTGTGGAGGTCTGAATGGTGTTACTGTGGAGGTCTGAATGGTGTTACTGTGGAGGTCTGAATGGTGTTACTGTGGAGGTCTGAATGGTGTTATATATGGTGGGCACTCTTCAGGAGCATTGTCAACTATGGCTACTTGACAGCTTAAACCACAGCTGTTTTCTTGCTTTAATTGGATGATGCAATAAGCATGTTTAAGTTGTGTTGTTTTTTATCCTGTGCCTATCATTTAATGGTTCCAGCTGTTTGAGAGTCTTCACACAGATCAGCCTGAATTCACTTCAAAATGCCATGCCATTCATGGGGATGTACTGGAGTCAGGACTTGGAATAAAAGTAGAGGACCGACATTACTTGGAGCAAAACATCGCCATCGTCTTTCACTCTGCGGCTACTGTCAAATTTGATGAACCACTCAGGTAGTCAACAAATATTTGGAGGAGTTGGATTAATTGTATATGTCATCATGCATATGTAAAACAACTATCATTCCGTCGTTCTAAACTGTCTTTAGGGACACCTGTTGATTTCATGACTTCTTTGTACTGTATTGAAGCATGCAGTTATGCAACTATCATCACATGGTTAAACAGTCAGTCTGACATAGTGAATGGAAGATGTCATATGGTATAAAGTAAATATTAAATAGACCGATCAGGGCGCGTCTTTACATAATCATGTAATTTTTATCTATATTGCCCCTACGATGCCATTGTCACCATAGAATAGACATAATATGTAAACTCAGAACAATATTTATTTCTCTGACCGGCATTAATATTCAGTTAAGGACAATCTGTAATTTAATATTAGGAGCATAGTTATGTCCTGGCAACATTTATTTGTAACCTTTTCTTGTTAACTCCTTGACATCTCAGTGAAGTAATAATGAATAACTAACGCAGGACGGTATAGCGATGACCCTGGGGGCCATGGCAGTGACTCGAGTGTAGTTAATATAGCTGTATGCTTTAAAGGGCCAATTTCTGGAGTTATGTGAACCGGATTTTCATTCTTTCTTAGACAGGCGGTCGAGATGAACGTTGTGGCCGTGCGCCGCATCGTGGAGCTGTGCAAGAAGATCTCTGGCCTCCAGGCGCTGGTGCACGTGTCCACGGCCTACGCCAACTGCGACCAGGACGTCATCGACGAGGTCGTCTACCCCTCTCCCGTAGCCCCCAGCAAGGTCATTGACGCTCTCAGGTGTGTAGTCCATACCCATCTGACCTACCGGCATCCACTGTCTACCCCTTCCATTTCTACCCCACCGCTGTCTACTCTACCCCTCCACTGTCTACCCCACCCCTGCCTACCCTACCGCTGTCTACCCCTCCACTGTCTACCCCACCGCTGTCTACTCTACCCCTTCCATTTCTACCCCACCGCTGTCTACCTCACCACTGTGTACCCTCCACTGTGTATACCTCCTCAGCCTACAGTCACAGTCTACCCTACCATTTCTACCCCACCGCTATGTACCCCTCCACTGTCTATACCTCCTCAGTTTACAGTCACAGTCTACCCTCCGTTGTTTGCCCTTCTCCTGTCTATCCCTCTCCTGTCTATCCCTCTCCTGTCTACCCCTCTCCTGTCTATCCCTCTCCTGTCTACCCCTCTCCTGTCTATCCCTCTCCTGTCTACCCCTCTCCTGTCTATCCCTCTCCTGTCTACCCCTCTCCTGTCTATCCCTCTCCTGTCTACCCCTCTCCTGTCTACCCCTCTCCTGTCTACCCCTCTCTTGTCTACCCCTCTCCTGTCTACCCCTCTCCTGTCTATCCCTCTCCTGTCTACCCCTCTCCTGTCTACCCCTCTCCTGTCTATCCCTCTCCTGTCTACCCCTCTCCTGTCTACCCCTCTCCTGTCTATCCCTCTCCTGTCTATCCCTCTCCTGTCAACCCCTCTCCTGTCTACCCCTCTCCTGTCTACCCCTCTCCTGTCTACCCTTCTCCTGTCTACCCCTCTCTTGTCTATCCCTCTCCTGTCTACCCCTCTCCTGTCTACCCCTCTCTTGTCTAACCCTCTCCTGTCTACCCCTCTCCTGTCTACCCCTCTCCTGTCTATCCCTCTCCTGTCTATCCCTCTCCTGTCTACCCCTCTCCTGTCTACCCCTCTCCTGTCTACCCCTCTCCTGTCTACCCCTCTCTTGTCTATCCCTCTCCTGTCTACCCCTCTCCTGTCTACCCCTCTCCTGTCTACCCCTCTCCTGTCTACCCCTCTCTTGTCTACCCCTCTCCTGTCTACCCCTCTCCTGTCTACCCCTCTCTTGTCTACCCCTCTCCTGTCTACCCCTCTCCTGTCTATCCCTCTCCTGTCTACCCCTCTCTTGTCTACCCCTCTCCTGTCTACCCCTCTCCTGTCTATCCCTCTCCTGTCTACCCCTCTCCTGTCTATCCCTCTCCTGTCTATCCCTCTCCTGTCTACCCCTCTCCTGTCTACCCCTCTCCTGTCTACCCCTCTCCTGTCTACCCCTCTCCTGTCTATCCCTCTCCTGTCTACCCCTCTCCTGTCTACCCCTCTTCTGTCTACCCCTCTCCTGTCTATCCCTCTCCTGTCTACCCCTCTCCTGTCTACCCCTCTCCTGTCTACCCCTCTCCTGTCTACCCCTCTCCTGTCTATCCCTCTCCTGTCTATCCCTCTCCTGTCTATCCCTCTCCTGTCTATCCCTCTCCTGTCTATCCCTCTCCTGTCTACCCCTCTCCTGTCTACCCCTCTCCTGTCTATCCCTCTCCTGTCTACCCCTCTCCTGTCTACCCCTCTCCTGTCTACCCCTCTCCTGTCTATCCCTCTCCTGTCTACCCCTCTCCTGTCTACCCCTCTCCTGTCTACCCCTCTCCTGTCTACCCCTCTCCTGTCTACCCCTCTCCTGTCTATCCCTCTCCTGTCTACCCCTCTCCTGTCTACCCCTCTCCTGTCCACCCCTCTCCTGTCTATCCCTCTCCTGTCTACCCCTCTCCTGTCTACCCCTCTCCTGTCTATCCCTCTCCTGTCTACCCCTCTCCTGTCTACCCCTCTCCTGTCTACCCCTCTCCTGTCCACCCCTCTCCTGTCTATCCCTCTCCTGTCTACCCCTCTCCTGTCTACCCCTCTCCTGTCTACCCCTCTCCTGTCTACCCTTCTCCTGTCTACCCTTCTCCTGTCTACCCCTCTCCTGTCTACCCCTCTCCTGTCTACCCCTCTCCTGTCTACCCCTCTCTTGTCTATCCCTCTCCTGTCTATCCCTCTCTTGTCTACCCCTCCCCTGTTTAACCCTCCCTTGTCTACACTGGTGGGAGATAGGTCGTGGAGCTTACTATAATGCGACGCGTACCTTCCATGTTCTCAGGAAGCAACCGGTATTCTCTACTGACTTTGACTCAAGTGTACTTATTACGGTCAAGTGGTGGTTGGTTGGGAGCCCAAGCATGGGGTCTTACGTTAACTTGGTCGTAGTTAACTTGAACTGTATGAGTATTGCTTGAGAACTGTGGGCCCCCTGGGTTTCACAGCCAGATGGGTTATCATGGACCGTCCCTCAGCCCTCGTCTCGAGCTTGCACCCGGGCAATCTACGCCAGCGCGGGGGGTGCACGTGCACTGGGGCGATCGCTGATAGGCGCGTGCCACGCGGGGACGAGCTCTGCGCGGTCTCTTGAACTGCCAAGGGAGGGCGACGACCATAGAGATAACCCTGACATATCGTACAATAGGTGTTGTCTCGTCAGAGAGAGACCCCCGACTGTCCCGATGTCGTCGTAAGCTTCTTAGCAACAAGTCCAGTCTGTCAGCGGTCGAATCCCGCTTAGAAACATGTGTTTATGCAGGACAAACGCCCAGGGTAGTGGTTTGCGCTACCTTGACCTTTCCCATTGTGGCGCTATAACCTTCAATGGTTAAAGCGTCCTTTAACCCAACCATTCTACCAATCAATCAATCAATCATTTTGACATCGCCGGGTTTGATCCCGCACTGCGATATTGAGTGTACCCCACTACAGACCAACAACGCCGTCTTCTATTCTTCAGCCGTTCTTCCGGTTTGACTTTCGGTGTCCACAAAATGTGGCATAAAAAAACAATTCATTAATTAAAGTCTTGTCAGGTCAGGCCTCGTGATGGCGTTTCTGTGGTTGCACGCCCCACTGTGCGGCTGTCCATGTCTGTGTGGTCCTATATCAGGAGAGTTAGAAGGCCCCGCCCCCCGCCACCCCCCATTGATAACAACAAGGCACGCGAGACGATAAGTAATAACCGGGTAACTTTAGCGTATTAAGGGGGTGCAGTGTATTTCCTAGGACCGCTCGACATACTGTACTATCCAGACCCAGACTCAATCTTGTGGTAAGGTTTACTGTACTTTACACGCCCCCCCCCCACCCCCCTCTCCCCCAAACATACTGCCAATCTTTGGTAGCTATCACTGTAATACCCGTCCCCCTCCCTCCCCCCCCCCCCCCAGCTTAGTCAATATCGTGGTAGGAAAGCAGATTCACCGACTTTGAACTGAACCCAAGCTCCATATAACGTCCTTTCGACCTCACACCGCTGGCGGGATACCGGTTGTCTATCTCCGGGACGGTATCGACTGTTCCAGGGTGCCTAGTGACGGCTGGGGGTGCCGGGGCAGCCAGGGCAGTCAGGGCACGGTGTCACAGCTGGTGACCATCGTGTGGGCGCTACCCCTCTCTGTACACCCCTCAACCCCACTCGCTGGTAATCGAGACTGGCTTTGTGACATGGATAACGTTGCGATTTTGATCTACGCCCGCCTCCTCACTCCAATAACAGTATTCTGCCCCCATTAATTAAAGAGACAAAATGCTTCCGATCCTTATCTGTCTGGATGTGGCCGCTAAACAAAGCAATGGTTTGTGAAAGACGCTTGGCGAGGCGTAGGGGTGGCTGTGGGTTACGTGCATTGTCAGTACCCGGCCACCAGCCTGCAATCCCCTCGTTGGGGTGTAGGGTGTAGGCACATACAGTGGACGGCGTGTGCTGTCGCCAACACTGGATATGTAGCAAGTCACGTGACCTGTATCACATGTGCTTTACAGGTCGCCTCGCATCCTGTTTGATATGAAAGGCTGTTGTTTCTACCGGTCTATTGCGCAGCGAAGCGCCGTTAGAGAGTTGCCTAAAGCTTGCTCCATATACTGCTGTATCCTGTTTGAATAACGTATGTCTGTCCGGTGAGATAGTATAGCGATCGGGTGAATATTCAGTAGGTTGTGTGTCAGTTAGGAGGGTGGAGAAGGATCTGGGGAAGGGCCAGGGCCGCCCTCGGGTGGGGGGGGGGGAGGGAGTGCTCGTTAAGGGGAGGCATCAAGACATTGGTCAACCATTGAGCGTCGAAGAAAGTGCCAAGGTTTTAATGATTATCGATTCTTAAACCTTAACAGTATTGATCATGTTTGACAGCAAACGACCGGTGTGGTTGATATAGCCGTACGGAGTGAAAGTGCCGGTAATTAAACCCAAATCAAATCGAACCAGATCAGTTGAGCAGATAACGCCTGTTAACCACATGGTCTTATTCCGAACCATGACCCTGGTGTACTTTAATTTTCATTGAATATGTATGCACATTAAGTTTTAGTTGTTTTCACTCTTGCACCGCAAAGCTTGCCCTTGCAATGCGTCCATTTATTGACTGGATAGTAAACATTATTCCGCCAGACAGACGTGGGTTGGGAGGCGGCCCATGTTCGCTATGTGAGCAGACTGGGCTACGAACTAGACAGGGATGATGCAATAAACGAACGTAAAACATATCCCACGAGATGAAAGCGTGATATTCGTGACGTCACAACCCACCGCCTATGCACGTGTCCGTTAGTTGGCAAGGTGCGAGGGGACGGGGCTTAGTGTGAACAGCTGGGGAGGGGGGGGGGGGGCGGGGGGTTATAGGTAGACTTCTGGTGCGCAGGTGGGATTGAAAAGGCAACGAGTTCGCTAGTTTCCTAGAGCGACCCGATATGTAAATTCAAGCAGTTTTGTTGACCAGTTATCATCTGTTTATGACGAAATACATGTTTATAAGTAATACTGCAAGCAATGTATATGTTAGAAAGTATGTTTACTAGGAAGAGTATGTCAAAACTGGAGGGACGAGCATGTCAAAACTAATAAGAACTTATGTCGGCAGCTGATATGAGGAGTATGGCAAAACTGAAAGAGCAGGTAAAACATAAGAGAAAGACGAGTGGTGTCAGAACTGAGGCTCACACCTTGCGCTATTAGCTTCATTGTTTTGTTGAGTGTTTTATGATCGAAGGGCAGTGTAATCGGTTGTAACGATGTTAAGCTAACATCAATAATCTCAGTATTCTGGTCTTCTCTAGTCCAGTAAGCACGTGGTTGTTATAAAACCTCGACCCGGTCTGTCAGTTAGGACATAGATAAGGAGTGTTCTGAAGAATGCTTGTGAGACCCGCCGTGTCGACCTCGTCCACGCTGTATTGTCCACTCTATTTCCTTACGTCCCTCTGTACCTACCGGACTTTGTGTGTATGTGTGTGTGTGGGGATGGGGGAGGTGTGCATATTCATCACCCACGCCTGCGGGTACCATTGTTTCAAAATAGCTTACGTATTACTCACATTATATGCCAATGTAACGTTTCATAAGGGTCCCCTTTTTAGACGGCTCGAGTAGGTCTAATGAGTTATCTCTCTGTGTGTGTGTGATACCATTCTCCTGTCAAGAGAGCTAACCAAGTCAAGGACATGTTTGGCTCATGACATGCCCTCTATGGAACATGTCTGTGGATCCTGCGTGCAACGATAAGTTCTTAACAACGGACACAATAACTTTATGCACTACCGAGTCTTATATATAAATATATATATGTCTATGTTTCTCAAGATGAATGTGTCTGGCCATAAGCATCCCCAGACCAGTACGCCCTCTATGAGGAGACCTAATGCCCGTATTCATCATCCTGTAGCAACATAAAACGTCCTGTTTGTCCTACCCTCTCAAGCTCGGGATAGTAGGACAATAGTTATACTCCTGTCATAGCTTAGGTATCAATAAAATCTGTTGATCCGCTGAAAGGTATATATATGCATGTAGATATCTGCATGTATTCGTAAAAATTGTTGGCCTATATCTATATTGCTACATTATATCTATATATGTTCCTACATGTGTTTACGTAGATGTAGGACACTGATTATTCTTAACATATTGAAGGTTTATGGTTTGCGTTTACCTTTGTTGAAGATTTTTGAACGTAAACCTGTTGAGGATAAAAAAAAGACCCGCTCATAGTCATCTGGACTTTTCTTAAGAGGTTTGACGATATTATAACACAGGGCATCCAAACTATGCTTTACAACTCTTACAGCTAATCCACTGAACTAAACTCGTGTACATATATATGCATATTATATACGCGTATGCATATACTTTGCCTCAAATATATTATTGTAATTGTATTACTGTATTTCATTATGGCTGGGGGTGACCTCGGACGTAGTAGGTAGTGCATTCGGCTATTGCATAGTGTACTCTGCCTAGGTCAGCCCAGCGCTCGGTGCGGGGTTCGAATGTCACCTGTACAGCAGTCTGTACAGCATGTTTGTGCAGGATAAAGATCCCATGTTTTTTCTCGCCAAGAGTAGGTGGTTACTCTCGGAGACATGGCTCCTCTCTACTGATTTTGACCATTTCCATTTGTCGGGATATGAAGCACATGTTCAAGCGTCCTACTTAAATCATTGAAAAAGAAGGATTTCTGTTGAGTATAAAGTACTTTTTTTGTGTTATTTCAGCTGGATGACTGACGATATGGTTGACAAGATCACACCCAAGCTGCTGGGCAAGAAACCCAACACATACACCTTCACCAAGCAACTAGCGGAGAACCTACTGATGGACGAGGGAGCCAGCCTGCCCATCGCCATCATCAGGCCGTCCATCGTCACCGCCTCTTGGCGGGAACCATTCCCGGTCAGTAACCCGGATGTAATCTCTATAGGTGGAGGGGGTGGGAGCGGGGGGTAGCGACTGATGGACGAGGGAGCCAGCCTGCCCATCGCCATCATCAGGCCGTCCATCGTCACCGCCTCCTGGCGGGAACCATTCCCGGTCAGTAACCCGGATGTAATCTCTATAGGTGGAGGGGGTGGGGGCGGGGGGTAGGGACTGATGGACGAGGGAGCCAGCCTGCCCATCGCCATCATCAGGCCGTCCATCGTCACCGCCTCTTGGCGGGAACCAATCAAGGTCAGTAACCCGGATGTAATCTCTATGGGGGGAGGGGGTGGGTGCGGGGGGTAGGGACTGATGGACGAGGGAGCCAGCCTGCCCATCGCCATCATCAGGCCGTCCATCGTCACCGCCTCTTGGCGGGAACCAATCCCGGTCAGTAACCCGGATGTAATCTCTATGGGGGGGAGGGGGCGCGGGGTAGGGACTAATGGACGAGGGAGCCAGCCTGCCCATCGCCATCATCAGGCCGTCCATCGTCACCGCCTCTTGGCGGGAACCATTCCCGGTCAGTAACCCGGATGTAATCTCTATAGGTGGAGGGGGTGGGGGCGGGGGGTAGGGACTGATGGACGAGGGAGCCAGCCTGCCCATCGCCATCATCAGGCCGTCCATCGTCACCGCCTCTTGGCGGGAACCAATCCCGGTCAGTAACCCGGATGTAATCTCTATGGGGGGAGGGGGAGGGGGCGGGGTGAGGGACCAATGGTCGGTTAGTAATTTTCATTGAGAACGGGAGGGGGAGGAGGTGTAGTGCCCTTTGGGCTTTGGTTTAACAAAGAACTAACGAGTCATAATGTTCTCCGATAATGTTTAGACCCGCACGGACCCAGCTTGGGACTTGTCAGTTGTCCTGATCCATCCTCTGACCAAGGGTATTAGCCACAGACCCGCCTGCCCCCCCCGGAATGGCGGGCAGTTTTAATTTTAGCGGGCAGATTTTCAGTTTGGCGGGCACTCAGGCGCTGTTTACCCGCCCAAAAAATGGTCTTTTGGTCAGGAGGTTTATAAGCTAGTCATGACTCAGGGGCTGATCTAGGGGGGTGGGGGGGAGTTGCAACCCCCCCTTTGGAACCCTTAGAGAACAACCCCCCGCCTTGGGAAACTGAAGATGCACTGTTAAAGTCTGGTTCTCTAAGCCCCGCCCCCCCGGTCACAAGTCTTCAGAGAGCTTCCCCCCTCCCCCCCCCCCCCCCCTGGCAAATTCCTAAATCCGCCCCTGAATGACGCTCACAGTTTCATATGAACACTTTCTTTGGCTGGCAAAATGCTGGCTAAGACCCTGCTCTGACCTCACACCACACCTGCCATCGTCCATGTATTTCAATGCATGATTTTTGTCTTTTGCAGGGTTGGATTGACAACTGGAATGGGCCAAGCGGTCTTTATATTGCTGTAAGTAACAAAATACAAACCTGGTAGTCTGCGCGTTCAGTTTAACATGAGGCTTTGCCGAGTGTGTACATGTTCACTGGCTGTTGCGATAGAATATGTCGTAAATATTGTTCACAAATCTAATGTTTATGCTAATAAGTTATTAAAGGGGAAGACCGATTAATGGATAACATCAATGTTGTTCAATGATACTAATTTACGAATCAGTAGATACATCACTAGGGTATGGTCAGGTTTGCAATGTGTGGCTCCCATACATAGCCGTTGCCCTCTAACCAGGGGGGCCTTTCAGACCGGCCAGGAGTTGATCCCATACGTATACCGCCCCGCCCCCCCCCCCCCACATACACACCTAACCACGTGTTGCTTGGCGACCTGTCAGACTGGCAAGGGGTTGACCCCATACATACCCCCCCACCCCGCCGTCACACACACCTAACCACGTGTTGCTTGGCAACTTTCAGACCGGCAAGGGGTTGCTGCGGTCCATGGTGGGTGACCGAGGGGCGCTGGCAGACATCGTGCCCGTGGACCTGGTGGTCAATTCCATGGTGTCCGTGGCCTGGTACACGGGCACCCAGAAGCCGACCAGCTCCCTGGTGTACAACATGACAACTGGCGGACAGAACCCCTTCACCTGGGGCGAGATGCGTGAGTCCTCCACCACGTGACTATCCAGGCGTATATGTCCAGATTATGCCGCTGTGGGGCGCCACTGCATAAACCACGCATCGTCCACATTGAATCATATAAAATACTTATAACTTCCTATATTATCGTTTAAAGTGAAGACCGTAAGTTGATGCGTTGTGCTTCATTGTCGTCATGTTTGTTTCAACTGAGATGGGGGGGCCTCCCTGGTGTAGTGGTTAGCGCACTAGACCGCAGATCAATAGGTCCTGGGTTCGAATCCGGGCTCGGGCACCTAATCTGGGGCATGTTTCATTCCTTCATCCTTCATCGTCTCGGGAGGTTCCTTGGCCCAATTTAGCCTGTATGTGCACAAAAGTGGCCTAAAACACCAACATTCCATTCCATTCCTCAACTGAGATGTTTGTTTCAACTGAGTGGTTTGTTTCTACTGAGATGTTTGTTTCTACTGAGATGTTTGTTTCAACTGAGATGTTTTTTTCTACTGAGATGTTTGTTTCAACTGACATGTTTGTTTCAACTGATATGTTTGTTTCAACTGAGATGGTTGATTCTACTAAGGTGGTTGTTTCTACTCAGAAATACTCTGGTGCAGCAAACCATGTGTGATTTGGAATAACGGTTTTGCAGGGTACCATTTCTGATGTAATGTACTGTATGTTGAGATCTTACCCCGCTGGTTCCCCTGTTACCCTCCAGAGAGCATGGTGTCCCTGTACTTCAAGCGGAACCCGCTGAACGCCTGCTTCCGGCGACCGCAGATCCGAATCCTGACACCCAACAGGTGCGTGTTTGTGACGTCACCATTCTGTCCGGCCAAACCTGATCGAAATGCCATGGAGATGAGATATCTCATTTGGAACGCGTAATAACTGAAAATTATTGAGATTTTTTTTTTTTTATTTATTTAAAATTATACACTAGCGAATCATCTACGACATGTGTATGTAACATTCGGATCCTGTCTGTTACAACTCTAACGGAGACTGAGTGAACAGTGTGTATCGTATGCACCTCCCCCCTGGCCGGTCATCGTCATGTCGTGTCAAGGTCGATGTGTGCACTATGGGGCTATCATGTTTTGCTGGGCCACACTATGGGGCTAAGCCACCCCCTTCCCCGCCCCCCACCAGCCACGCTCCCGGACCCCGCTCTCCACAGGTCCCTTCCATTGACATCACGAGCCAAATCAGCTTAAAGGCACACGGCGCTCGAGAGTATGTATACTCGCGGAAAAAAGACACGTACTGCTTATATTTGTCATATATTTCCATAACGTTCACACAACAACAGTAAAGTTTGTGGGAATCAATTGCTAGGAATGTCCTGACTGACTGATCTTGAAATTATTCGAGTCAGGATAGTTATGACCATACCTCTATTATTAAATTATGACTATACCAAGTGGCACGTTTCTTCATTCCATAAGTATGCTTTGATCGGAGTGTCGCTCTACACGGTTTGTTAACAAAGTGTCAGGGTTACTCCACCAACCTCAAGTCTTCTCCCACTATTTTTCAATGCTTGGTGTTTGTCTTTAACTGTTTTGCTAATGTTAGCGAATCATATCAAAATATATCCTGCATGATCTGCTTTTACTAATTGACTATTGCAGGTACGTGTAATGTCATAGTAGAATGTTTGGATCTGGTTTGTTTCGACTTTGCGGAAGCGTGTTTACCATCGTCAGCGCTTGTAACATGCGCGTTAATGTCCTGTCATGTTGGAATAGCTATATTTCAGTCGTCTTTGGAAACTGGCGAGCAGTACTAAGCCGTGAACTGGCCGTGAAATGGCCATTGTTTATTGTCCATAGTTTATTGCATTTATTAAATACGTAATGTTATGCGTCAAATTTGACGTAATGTTTGAATCAAAATGTCAAAAGTGTTCGTTCCCTTCCTTTGTTCCTTAACACATGTGCACATCTATTCTACAGTTTGCATCGTTCTGGAACGATTCAGGGGTTACGAGACTGTATCGGGTATACCACTTATAGTCTTGCTTTACCTACACTTTACACGTGTTCCATGTTCCATGTTGGGAGTTTCCCCCTTCGAGGTTCTGTAACGACGGCGTCGCACTTTGAGCGCCGAATTGTCTTGTTTCTTGACGCCATACTTTATTCATTTGGTGAATGTTTACAAGGTTCTTGTAATTCTGATATCGTTGGATTATGGTTAGCTCCGGTCTGCCCTCTCTTTGGTAGGAGAGAGTCGTTCGGGCCGCACACGTTGGCATATCCCTCTTTAAGTGTTTGCACCCCTCCCCCCCAGCCCCCCCCCTCCCCCACCAACATACCATGATAGAGGAATGACGTCCTACCCCCCCTCCCCACCATCACCCACCTTTGCTACATATATATTAGCCATTACACGCTGGGTGCCACTTACCTTACGAAAGGCTGTTTCTGAATTTCTGCCATGAATGTTTCACATTTACATCTGTTAACAGTTTTAGTTTGGAAAGTTCCAATGCTTCTTTTCACGAGTAGCGTTAGCCCATTTGCATGTGGAGTCGTTGATTGTCACTCTCAACGAGTTACTGTTCCTATCATAGTATGAACCCTTGGCATTGTGCTCGGGTGCTGAGGTTCGACATGTGGCGGTAGACCCCGTGTGGCCGGATGTGACTATCATTGGAGTGGCATTAACAACTTCACTTTACGGCCTGCATGGCAATGTTTAAGCTAGTGGGTATTTAATATGTCCAGCTTTACAACTGGTCACACTCTTATTGTATAACGCTTACAACATAACCTTCTGATAAACCCCTTCTTATATAGTTTTCAATAGAGGGTAATATTCAGAAGTTGTTTTAAGCAAAGAATTTTTCCTAGTATTAATCCGAGTAATACACTGTGTTATTGTTATAAACCAATAACAGATCTTTGATCTTGGGATGCTATTAGTGTAAGTAATGTACTGATGCCTAGGGAAGGCCGGCTTTGCTGGGTGGGTGTTTCACAGGGGGAGAGGTAGGGGGCAGTTTTTCAGAGGGTAGAAGGGGGACACTATGTTTAATTGTGGTCACGTGCTTTCGCCAAGTTTGACAAGTGACTGTTGTCCTTTCAGTTTCCTTCACGATTGCTGGGTTTTGATTAGCCATTTGATTCCGGCCTACGCCGCCGACCTGGCTTATACCATGATGGGACGTAAACCCAGGTATGTGACCCTTGACCCAGGCCTACTGCCCCTGACCTGGCTTGCACAGGTATGTGACCCTTGACCCAGGCCTACTGCTCCTGACCTGGCTTGCACAGGTATGTGACCCTTGACCCAGGCCTACTGCCCCTGACCTGGCTTGCACAGGTATGTGACCCTTGACCCAGGCCTACTGCTCCTGACCTGGCTTGCACAGGTATGTGACCCTTGACCCAGGCCTACTGCCCCTGACCTGGCTTACACAGGTATGTGACCCTTGACCCAGGCCTACTGCCCCTGACCTGGCTTGCACAGGTATGTGACCCTTGACCCAGGCCTACTGCCCCTGACCTGGCTTACACAGGTATGTGACCCTTGACCCAGGCCTACTGCCCCTGACCTGGCTTGCACAGGTATGTGACCCTTGACCCAGGCCTACTGCCCCTGACCTGGCTTGCACAGGTATGTGACCCTTGACCCAGGCCTACTGCCCCTGACCTGGCTTGCACAGGTATGTGACCCTTGACCCAGGCCTACTGCTCCTGACCTGGCTTGCACAGGTATGTGACCCTTGACCCAGGCCTACTGCCCCTGACCTGGCTTGCACAGGTATGTGACCCTTGACCCAGGCCTACTGCCCCTGACCTGGCTTGCACAGGTATGTGACCCTTGACCCAGGCCTACTGCTCCTGACCTGGCTTGCACAGGTATGTGACCCTTGACCCAGGCCTACTGCCCCTGACCTGGCTTGCACAGGTATGTGACCCTTGACCCAGGCCTACTGCCCCTGACCTGGCTTGCACAGGTATGTGACCCTTGACCCAGGCCTACTGCTCCTGACCTGGCTTGCACAGGTATGTGACCCTTGACCCAGGCCTACTGCCCCTGACCTGGCTTGCACAGGTATGTGACCCTTGACCCAGGCCTACTGCCCCTGACCTGGCTTACACAGGTATGTGACCCTTGACCCAGGCCTACTGCTCCTGACCTGGCTTACACAGGTATGTGACCCTTGACCCAGGCCTACGGCCCCTAACCTGTCTTACACCATAATCGGACTTAACCCAGGTTTTTCAGACTTAAGATAAATACTTAGCAGTCTCTCAGAATATGTATTTTTACTATTTATTAGCACTATTTTTGCATCATTGGCTAATAAAACTTCTCGTATACTTACACCCAAATAATCATGTAATTACTTGTGATCGTAGTTTTAAAATTTTCACTTTGTCGCGGCACGTGGATCGGCGGTTCACGCCCTGCGGTGGCCATGTCTATATAGTCTTAGGATAAAGATCACATGTCTATCTTCGCAAAGAGTAGGGGGTTAGCCCCGGGGACATGGCCTCACTCTCCCTTTCTTCTCCCATTGGCGCGATATAACCAAGTGGTTAAAGCGACCTGAATATACAACCAACCAACCCATTGACGCGATATGACCAACAGTGGTTAAAGCGTCCTGAATAAACAACCAACCTAAATATACAACCAACCAACCCATTGACGCGATATGACCAACAGTGGTTAAAGCGTCGTAAATATACAACCAATCAACCAACGTTGTCTCTGTGTGGTGGTTGCAGGATGGTGAAGATCTACAACAAGCTGCACCGGGCGCTGGGAACGCTGGAGTACTTTACCTCCAACGAGTGGGAGTGGACCTCCAACAACTCTGACGTCATGCGCGCCGTGCTCAGCGAGGAGGACAAGAAGGTATGACGTCACGGATTGTTGCGTACCGGTTGTCATATACCGACATGGGTTGATGTGGAGGTTGCTTCTCTGAGAACAGGCACATGAAAAGAAAGTGGGAAAATGAGGAATACAAATCGTTATAATGCTTAATTCTGATAACTTAGGCAAGTTTTTCATGTAAGGTCCATGTTGTTCTATATTGTCCTACACTCGATTGTAGAGAATGCACTTAATTTGTGTGGATCTTAATCCCGTTTAGCTGTGCTTCTAGAGAATTTCTTTAGCTCAGTTTGCAAGCGGGCTGTGCTTCAGACCAAGTCGTCCTAGGTTCGAACCATGGCATCAGCCCCGGGAATAATCTTAGCCCAAGTTTGTGTTCCTGTGTACAAAAGTGGCTCCCCCAAAACATTAATGTCTGTGCTGTGCTTTCAGGCGTACTACACCGAGGCGAAGGGACTCCACTGGCCAACGTACATTGAGAACTACTGTCTGGGCACCAAAAAGTTCATCCTAAAGGAAGACCTATCCGCCATGCCCGCCGCACGCGCTCACATCAGGAAGTGAGTCCACCCCTACCCCTACCCTTCACCTCTCCCCCCCCCCCCCAGCCTTCACCCCTACCCCCTACCCCCAGCCCTCACCCCTACCCCACGGCCCTCACTCCTACTCCCCGGCTCTCACCCCTAACCCCCGGCTATCACCCCTAATCACCAGCCCTCACTCTACTCCCTCCAAGCTCTGACCGTACTGCCCGCCACACGCGCTCACATCAGAAAGTGAGCCCACCACCCCTACCCGCCAGCCCTCACCCCTACCCGCCAGCCCTCACCCCTACCCGCCAGCCATCCCCCCTACCATCAGCTCTCACCCCTACCCGCCAGCCCTCACCCTACCCGCCAGCCGTCACCCCTACCCGCCAGCCCTCACCCATACCCGCCAGCCCTCACCCCTACCCGCCAACCCTCACCCCTACCCGCCTGCCCTCACCCCTACCCCCAGCCCTCACCCCTACCCGCCAGCCCTCACCCCTACCCGCCAGCCCTCCCCCCTACCCCCAACCCTCACCCCTACCACCAGCCCTCACCCCTACCCGCCAGCCGTCACCCCTACCCGCCAGCCGTCACCCCTACCCCCAGCTGTCACCCCTACCCGCCAGTCGTCACCCCTACCCGCCAGTCGTCACCCCTACCCGCCAGTCGTCACCCCTACCACCAGCCCTCACCCCTACCCGCCAGTCGTCACCCCTACCACCAGCCCTCCCCCCTACCCGCCAACCCTCACCCCTACCCGCCAGCCCTCCCCCCTACCCGCCAGCCCTCACCCCTACCCGCCAGCCCTCACCCCTACCCACCAGTCGTCACCCCTACCATCAGCCCTCACCCCTACCCACCAGCCGTCACCCCTACCATCAGCCCTCACCCCTACCCGCCAGTCGTCACCTCTATCACAAGCCCTCACCCCTACCACCAGCCCTCACCCCTCCCACCAGCCCTCACCCCTACCCACCAGCCCTCACCCCTACCCGCCAGTCGTCACCCCTCCCACCAGCCCTCACCCCTACCCACCAGCCCTCACCCCTACCACCAGCCCTCACCCCTACCACCAGCCCTCACCCCTACCCGCCAACCCTCACCCCTACCCGCCAGTCGTCACCCTTACCATCAGCCCTCACCCCTACCCGCCAACCCTCACCCCTACCACCAGCCCTCACCCCTACCACCAGCCCTCACCCCTACCACCAGCCCTCACCCCTACCACCAGCCCTCACCCCTACCCGCCAGTCGTCACCCCTACCACCAACCCTCACCCCTACCACCAGCCCTCACCCCTACCCGCCAGTCCTCACCCCTACCCGCCAGTCGTCACCCCTACCACCAGCCCTCACCCCTACCCGCCAGTCGTCACCCCTACCACAAGCCCTCACCCCTACCCGCCAACCCTCACCCCTACCCGCCAACCCTCACCCCTACCCGCCAGTCGTCACCCCTACCACCAGCCCTCACCCCTACCCGCCAGTCGTCACCCCTACCACCAGCCCTCGCCCCTACCCGCCAACCCTCACCCCTACCCGCCAACCCTCACCCCTACCCGCCAGTCGTCACCCCTACCACCAGCCCTCACCCCTACCCGCCAACCCTCACCCCTACCCGCCAGTCGTCACCCCTACCACCAGCCGTCACCCCTACCCGCCAACCCTCACCCCTACCCGCCAGCCTTCACCCCTACCCCCAGCCCTCACCCCTACCCGCCAACCCTCACCCCTACCCGCCAGCCCTCACCCCTACCCGCCAGCCCTCACCCCTACCACCAACCCTCACCCCTACCACCAGCTGTCACCCCTACCCGCCAGTCGTCACCCCTACTCGCCACCCCTACCACCAGCCCTCACCCCTACCTGAATTCATCCCATGTTGCGTATGTTTCATCTCTCCCATTTCATTGCTTCATGTGCATAATAATAACCATATCTTGCTTACTATCTTTATTATATACCTCGGTATCTCGGCTTTTCTGTTACTCCTAAACAAACAACGATAGCAATATGACCTTTTCGACTACATGGAACGGACTAGATCTATTCCCCTGTTTTTTATACAACAGTTTGTTCCCTTTCTTAATTTCCTTTATTAAGTTAATGGGTAGAAAGAATTATGACAATATTGGACTCGCTCTTGGAATGTATCGTCCTGTTGTCCTTGTCTTGTCATGTTAACGTTATGTATATGTCATATATGCATGTATGTCTTTTTGTTTCAACAGAAAATAATAATTTAAAAAACAAAACAAAATTATCTCGAGTGTTATCCCACGTGTGTGTTTCCCCAGATTGCGCAACATCCGGTACCTGTTCAACACGGTTATGCTGGTGGTGGCGTGGCGCGTCCTCATCGCGCGCTCACAGCTGGCCCGCAACTCCTGGTACCTCGTCCTCGGCCTGGTCTTCAAGTTCGTCCGCTTCTTCCGCATCACCAGCACCATCTCCACGCGGTGAAGCGCCCCCTAGCGAGAAAACAGCCGGCACAAACACTTCTAAAAAATTATCGTCGTCACCTCCCATTTTTTCAGCCCCCCCCCCCCCCCTCCCGCCACCCTATACCCCCCCCCCCTGACTTACTGGTATCGTGTCTCAATCTCATCACGTATCATTTGTTCACTGTCTGTGCAATGCGTGATCTTCGTTATTAGTTTACTTTGTCTATTGAAAGACGTTCTATTTTCGTTGTCATGGCTACCCGAGATGTCACGTTGAGTTGTAGGAGACATAGGACGTCATTAATTGGTAGTCGCACCGAACTTGCTTCGATGTGTGTGTGTGTGTGTGGGTTTGTTATAGACATCACTTGATGAATGTGAGAATGGGTTATGATTCTTAAGACGGACTGTATGATAATCTGGTTGTGTAAGTTTTGGTTTGCGTGTTAATTGTCGTGTAGTATGCACTACATATATACGAATGTCCTATATATCTGTGATTTTGTCCCGTTGGTGTTGACAAGCTTGAGATTTCTGGGTGGCTACGTACTTAGCCTGGAGAGTGGCGAAATCAGATGCATTTACATGTTCGAATCCCCCTCGACGAGGTAGATTTATGCATTTATGGGCATATGTGAAACAAACAAACACTTGAGATACGTAACTTCTTTAAACTTAGACTGTTCGTTGTAGTGCCCGGCACCCGGGGGCGGCATAATAAACACGTGGTCTCATGGTGATCTGGCTAATGACGGTCTTTTCTTGGCTATCCAACCCCTCAGCCCCCACCCCCTCTATACCACACACCGCCTGTACCCCCCCACTCCCCTCTATACCACACACCGCCTGTACCCCCCCCACCACCCCATATATCTTGCTGCGATTCGCTGTCTCCGAACCCAGCACCTATCTCCCGTATTTATTTTTTGCTGACTAATTGTAATTCTTGTTCATTTATTAATAATGTACCTATTTTGTGTGGTATGGTGTCGCTTGTTCTAGATGTTTCGTGATGTAACCATGCGACATATGCTTTCCGACCATGCACCAACATCTAAGGGCAAAGCGATTGTGTCGGCCAACACTGGAGTCATTCACCTTTAAATGACCTTAACGTTATTCGAGTGGCCTCTCGACGCTGGAGTATCGCGAGTGAAGTCTCATGTGCTCCACGTTTCACGTGTATATCCATGGCTCGTTGGCTCTGGTCATTAATCTACTTTCATGGTCATCATATACGAGGTTTTGTGTTTGTACGGCCAGAATGTTGTGCAACATGCTACTGTAACATGGCTGTGCTAAGCCTGGTCCAATAATCGTATGATATCGCACGCTGCGAGTATGTGTATTGTTATTGCATTGAGATCTCGCCCTTGATCTGTAGAATTAGAAAGTGCTTTAGGTATTTACACGAAAAATCTGCCGGTGACTCACCCGCCTAATACTTCCGTACTTACGTCGGCATGCGCATGGAGAGGATTCTGTGGAAGTAGCTTGTTTTGTTCCGGGGCGAAGACCTCCATGACGACCGTGTGGTTCAGTCTTTTCCTTCTCCTTCCTTCTCGTCATTTAATCTTTCATTAAAGGTGAGAAAGTGAATGTGTGAGGTGCACTTCGATATGCGGACTATATTTTCGCAACTGACATTAAAGCAGCATTATAGTGTCGTCTAGGAATAAGTAGTATACCTTCTAGTTAATTACTTTTTACGTTGAATATATCTGGCGTGGTTTTTAGCCAGCTTATATATATATTTTTTACCTTTTCTTGTCATCTTGCTGATTCTGGTTCGAGTCGCTAGGTTACTTGTATAGTCATTCCAGTTTATGTTGCGAAGTTTTTCCTAGCCAAGTCACTATTTCTGTCCTTCCATTTAGCCATATCTGGCTCTTGCACGGACAGCGTTACAACGTCTTTTACATTAGGACAGGCTTTCTTCTAGCATTTCACAGGGTAACTATGCATATAATTAAAACGCTGATTTGCTTTCTTTATGCCTCTCTTTGTAAATAGATTATTCTTGTAATATCCACAGATCTACCATCCATTAAATCGTGCATCGTAGCAGTTGTATCATATTATAAAGTGTACCCCCCCCCCTCCACCCTCCTCAACACCATTACTTAAAACTTGCCTTCGCTGGACTTTTTCATGATGTTACCTCTGTAAAAAGAGATTACTGGTTGTGTTTCGTTTGTAGCTTTTGCTTGAGAAACATTACTTACTCAGTGGATTGTAGACACCAAGGACCACGTGACTGATGTCTGCGTGACCACGTGACTGATGTCTGCGTGACCACGTGACTGATGTCTGCGTGACCACGTGACTGATGTCTGCGTGACCACGTGACTGATGTCTGCGTGACCACGTGACTGATGTCTGCGTGCCCACGTGGCTGATGTCTTCGCGTGACTACGTGACTGTGACCACGTGACTTGTCTGCTTGACCAAGTGACTGATGTCTGCGTGTGACCACGTGACTCATGTCTGCGTGTGACCACGTGACTAATGTCTGCGTGTGACCACGTGACTGATGCCTGTGTGTGATCACGTGACAAATGTCTAGCTTGTGCTTGAGAAACACTGCTTACCCAGTGAATGCTTTTATTCTTCTACATTTGACACCGATAGCTTCCTAGCCGACACATTGCTGTTGTGTGAGCTGCAGTTATATCGGTAAGGCGTCTATATTGTTGTGCAGCTGACGTTATGTCCTAGAACCCCCGTTGGTGTGACACGCGGAGTAAGTAGCCTGGTAGTGGTGTATATAAAATTCAAATTTACACTTTTATATTGTACTTCTTTATGACGTAGATGGTCTTTGCTTCTATGTCTGCGCCAGTTTTATTGATGGATACATCGACTGGTGTTTTTGGCTTTGTTTGTGTACACATGGCCTTAGCCAAGCCATCGTATAACTTCTTGACTGTTCCAGGAAGGGAAGCTGTAGATTGTGAGTCGGCGGGTTGTAACCGGTGCATATTTGAGAGAAAGCTTTAGGGGTGAAATCGATGAACTTTGACTGTTGGACTGCCGATCCCTCCGTTCGTGCTTTTAGAGCGGAACTGCGGCGCGGTGCGGGTGTCTGGCAATTAATGTTCATTTCTGATCTTTATGAACATGCATAATTAATGGCGGGATATATGTAATAAGAGTGCTCTGCTTTCATTTCCAAACAAACTGCGCGCGCTTGTTCTCGTGACGTTCATGAGACGAAAGTGTAAGTGTTTCTTTTCACTTTAATTTATATATTTAACTGATCGTTCACGTTCCGCTAAATGATAAATGAGATGTAGGAGCAGCTGCTTTCCATATCAAGTTATTTGTTCTGTGGTTGGGGTGCCGTTAAGCTATCGTTTTCGGCTGGTGAAATGGTAAATATGTGGCAATTAGCCAATGATTTCACTTCGGCGCCGAATTCCGTAGAAACCACGTAGTCAGTGGCGCTATCTGGTGAAGGAATGGATGTCCGACTGGCTCGACCGGTAGAGGGCCGCATTGTACTTTATGATATACGGAATTCGGCGATGAAATGAAAATAAATAGTCTATTAATGGAATTACATCAATATTTAATAATGATATATGTGGAATCTGGATGAAATGCCTTTCGATTTATGTCTGATATAGAACTGTATAAAATGTAAAACTTATGTACATTTCAAGCTATAGTGGTAAACAATACATTAAGAGCATGTGGGAAATAATAATTGATATATCTACGTGTACTTGACCCCAACCTACGTTATCAACACGCAGTAGATGCTATCAAGTTAAAATGGTGCCGAATGTCTCCCGTTTACCTGTTCTGTGTTTTATCTGATGACCCGCGACGACCCTGGGCTTCAGCTGTTATTACAAACTCTGCCGCATGGGGGCGCTACACAAGCTCCACTCATATTCCTGCCCCCCCCCCCCGGCTGGGCGGAAACGATAGAAGTAGGTCAACGGCAAGCCATTCGCATCATTATTCTGAAAAAAAATTAAAGATTTTCTGCCGCGAAAAGTAGGTGTCTGAATGATGAACTGTCTTCTCAAACAGGGAACTGGTTTCTCTGATTCGAACCTGATTTGTGGCGTAGAGAAATATTACTTTTCAAATGTATTATGACGCGAATGACTTGCCGTAGACAAAGGTCGAGATTGCTGTTGGCGAGGAAACAGCGTACAGAACGGTAAAACGCGTAGGTAGCGCTACGACTGGTTTATACCAGTGTTTATGAAGAACCCGTCTAGAGAAACCCGACAGGATCCCGCGTAGCCTGAGCGCATGCGACTGGCCACTTGTTTGCTGTAGAAATATATATATATTTTCCATGTATGAAAATGAAAATAAATATTAAATTCACGATACGCTTGAAGTTATTTTTTTATTTTTGTAACATTATGCCGAACAGTAAATCAAATGCTACGCCACCAATGCAATCTTCAAAACTCCCACACGACACATAAAACCTGAAATAGGGTAGAGAGGGGGAGGGGCTGAGCACGAGGAGACCGTAAGACCTCAAAAACCCGAGGTCAGGAGGTCTCTATAGCCACAGAACTGGGGATAGGGTCTAGACCTAGCCACCGAGAGTTGGGTAGCCTCCAGCATGATCGAAACCAAAGTGCCCAGGATCATCTAATTAAATATAGGCTCCCGCGTCAGTCAAATAAACGACTCAAGATTCCGTGCTTGGGTGCAAACGCACCTAGTTGGTTGGTTAGTTCGTTGTAGATTCAGGACGCTTTAACCACTTTTGTTCATATGGCGTCAATGGGAGAAGGAAGGGAGAGTGGAGCCATGTCTCCGGGCGTAACCCCCTACTCTTTACGAAGAAAGACCTGGGATCTTTATCCTGCGACCACACAGACATGGCCACAGCAGGGCTCGAACCACCGATCCACGTGCCGTTAGGCTCTCAGGTGACCATAGCAAGCAAAAGTATCTAGATTATTTACCTGATATGTATTCTATTTAAACTGACTAATACTGATAATGAAACACGACATGTTTACAATAAACCGTGCCTAAGGTAAAAAATGCGTAGACCCCTTATCTGAACGTTTATAACTAAAAAGGAATCCACTAACACATGAAAAGAGGGCAGCAGCCTGTTCCTGAATATAGAGCGACACTATGACTGACATCTGAATCATACAAGGTCCATTGTGCGGAAACAATAATAATATTTAAGAGATAATGTGGCAAAACGAACCCAGTTGTAAACGTTAATGTAAGGTAATATTTTGGTTCGAATGGTTGATATATGTTTCCCATCTACTTTACAACGTTAAAGCAATTTACTAACATGCGCCATCTCAGATTTTTTACATTTTAGAATCAAGACTAAAAGTATCTCACAATTATGATGCATATAGGTTTTATATCTCTGAGAGTCTGTAAAACAACAATTTCAACATAAAACTCCGCGGTTTATTTAGATCGCGCGCGCACGAGATAGCGAGCCGCGGTCGACGTCACACACAAAATACCGAACAGCAAACAGGCGCGCAGGGATATAAAGCCGGCCACCAACTTCTGCCCCGGACACCAAATTGCTTCTCTCCGGATAGCCCACAGGCTTTCAGGATTTAAATTCAAGACAGAATATACTTATTTGACATTGGGAAGAGGTTGGTAATACAAAAAAATACGGAATATATTGCTTTAAACTAGCGCTTTTTTTCGTTTACAAATAAACATCTGAAAATTAACGTTAGAAAAACGTTTACAGAACAAAAAAAAAATAAGGTCGCAGCCGAAAAGTGATCGAAATTTTAAACATATCGAATAAAGGGCAACTAAAGTAAGATTCATTTCAATAATAGTTTTCGAATAAAAGTTTGAGGGTTAGAAGCCACATAAAATTAACTTTGTCTTTATATATATTTGAACCATTTGATACAGGTCTAATATAAAGCTGGCTTCGGTAGCAATGGTTAGCGTGCGTGCCTTGTAATCTTGCGACCGGGGTCCAATCCCCGACCTGGCGGGGATGAACTTTGGGCCTATGACTTCAAATACCACACTGGTGACCAACCTGGGGCCACCCTCTCGGGAAGAACGCAGTGACACGGTATAAAGTGTGTAGGAAAGCCGACTTTTGCTGACCGCTACCGTTAGATATTTGTTTAAAGTTAGTTTGCGAATTATATTGATAACAACAAAACAAACTTAAAAGGGAATAACTGATCCAAGAACTTGAAAGAAACTCCGGCAGAACCAAAAGGAGTCAGAAGGTATCCAGCGTCTCCCAGCTTGATCTGGCACCCCTACACAGGTCCTGCCCTCTGGTGGAATGATACACCACTAAGGGCTCGTGAGGAGATTGGGGGGGGGGGGAGGGGGTAGCCATGTCGCATGTTCATTTTTAGAAAGGGTCCATATGTCGCGTGTCGATTTTAAGAAGCGGTCTATGTCGCGTGTCGCTAAGTCTTTTGTCGCATGTGGATTCTAAGGCAGCCTCAATGTCGCGTTGTCGATTTTTAAAATCGCCGTGTCGGCGCGTCGAAAAATGCCATCTGGGGCCCTACAATATAGCGCAATGCGTCGCTAGATGGCGCCACGTAGTCTTATGTGCCTAGTGGGCTCGGATAAATCAGTCCACCCGGCACACATCTATGGCGGGGGGCGTGTTCCCAGACCACGAGGAATAAATGTCTTTATTCCCAGGTCACGATGAAATAAAAGCAGAACTCCCGTCATGCAATGGAAGGGCGGATACACGATACTAAATTGACGATTTCCCGATTCACGGTTATCGAATATTAAAATTCCCAGTTCACGATAAATGAAAATCCTTGATCACGGCGGTCAGCTGATACCACATTCCCAGTTCACGAAGAATTAATTATTTTCTTCATTCCCAGTTCACGGTAAAAAAACCCACCAAATGCCGAGAAACGCAAATGCCCCTTGCCCCCCCCCCCCCCACCCATCTATGGGGCAGGCACACGTAGACGCTTTGTATATGTTTCTAAAGTTAACTTGATATACTTTTTTGATAGAATATAAGGGCGTACGTGGTTCTGAATTTCAGAACTGCATGGTTGCAACTTGTAAATACTTTATTGGCAATATTTACATTAGATGTAGGCAAAGATCGAGTCTTCCATTAAAATCCATTAAAGAAGCGAAACGTTGTTTCAAGAATAGCTCCCGTAATGCTCAAGCCAAGCTGAAAGATGTATGCACCGTGAAAAAGGTCCTCGCTCTGATATAAAGTTGTTGACAAAACTGAGGGTACACCAGTTTATGTGGACGTTATGATATTTGTAAACGTCGGCACTATAAGTAGGCTAAAGGTTACTGGGTTACGCTTGTTTACTGAACCCGCACCGCACAGCACCGCAGGCCGCACTCACCCTGCTCACACCTTGGCAGGCGCAGCCAGAGACAACAAGTCTGGGAAAAACTCGATGCCCACGGTGCATGCTGACAGTCCCTACCGTCTCTTCGAAGTGGGGCACCGCTGTAAACCTGCTGTATATTGGGGGCGAGCCTGGATCCACGACTGTGCGACAACACAACTTTTGAAGCGGGCTACAGAGACAGACGCGCACAGCTTATACAGGTAACGTTTAAACTTACATATGCAAGCTATTGAAGCCCATAAATCGCATGCTGTTTATTTATCGCACCCATATAGGTTCAGGGTAGGATTCACTCACTCTGCCTCTGGTTAGGATTTGCATTTGCCTGTCACCTATACCTTATAATATATACGCAGACCAAGCCAGACCTTGAGGCCCAAGGCTAGTGTCTGCAGTACTGGAGCCTAGGTAGGCTCAGTACTCAGGTAGTATGGAGCCCGTTGATACCTAGGCTGGAGCTTTACCGATCGCACAGGATAATCGAAAAGGGGCGGGGGCAGCTAGCTGGCTAGTGCGGACGGCTGCAGACACGCGACGACGGGTAAGTAATATACAGCTTGCAGATACGTATGTTGATGTGTTCATTGAAGTAATAGACAATACACTTGAAATAACGTTGGTACACTTGCAGGAGGGTATATGGTGGGGGAGGGTTGGGGGGAGGGTTTGGACTCGAGGGGCCGGATATATACGATGTATATATATATATATACGACATAGGGTGGGGTTGGTGGTTTCATGTATCTGACAAATTTTCGGGGCGATGACGGGCGGGAGTGCGTTCGAAAACATGTCGACGAGAGGTGGTTGGGGCGGGGTAGGGTGTGAAGAAGATACGTGCACAGCTGGTGAAGATTGGGAGGACACAGACAAGGGAAGGGAATGGGAGTGGGTGGGGGGCGAACAACCTGCGGTGTAATTAGAGGGATGGGTCGGGGTTTAAGCATCCCGCTTCGATCGTCCCTTGACATTCATCCGTATGTAAATATGCAGGAGCCAGGAATAATCAAAGCCTTAGCTCGCCACTGCTTACGGGTGTTTGGGTCTGTGTAGACATAGGGACCTCGACCTAGATATCCACTATAAATAATTTGCACCGTAAGTGTCCATGACATACTGTAGACCCCGTGAGTCTGAGCATACACGGGCGGATTCAAGGGTGGTGGGGGGCTAGGGGGGCGCCCCCCCCCCTGTCAAATTCCTAGATCCGCCCCTGCCTGAAATGGGTTAGGCGATTATATTTGTCTACGTCCGTAAAACCTATATATATATATGGATGGGGGATCGATCCGTAGCAAACCCTCGCATGGGGCTAGGTGAGGGAACCCTGGACCCTGGGAGCGGTATTGCACATGCCCAGCTAGCTATGTGCCCAGCCTATATGCGCAACCTATGAATAGAAACTTATGAGAAGTTAAATGAGAGCGATATATTGTCTTCTCCATGGGCGTGTCCCTAGAGGGGGGGGGGGGGGGCACATACATAGGCCTCGTGCAAGTAATATATATTTGTGCCCCCTGGCCTCTCCTTATATCTTACAATGCATCAAGCTCTTACTAACGATTATAGAGTAATTAAACCAACACAATTAAAAGCTGCAAATCCATCTTTTGTCGCAGACGAACGGATGCCATCCTATGATTATAAAGTGTGCCAATAGTACGTAACGTGCACCACGGCACCTACGTCTCAGACTTTTAACCGCATTTTTTCCCGCATGTTTGTTCATGTTCTTGTGAACCAATTAATTGTGCGCCACCCTGTTCAAGAATTCCTACTGAGCATAACACAACCAACCACACAGTCCCTGTCAGTCTAGGAATAAGTAGCTTTCATTGCCGACCTATAATTCTGTTCGCTTACAGACATGGTTGAAACGGCTGTAAGTACTGATCAGCTGATATCGTTAACGATTTGGGCACCAATGGCGCCATGTCTATCCGGTTCCGGTGATGCATGATGATCTTCAAAAAGCTTTCTTTGAATGGTTACCATGACAATAAATGACAACATACGGTCGTCAGATGCGGTCGCAAGTTTCATTGTGACGTAATGTCGGCGTCTCGTGCGGTGTCTAAACACCGAAATAGCCGCGGATCCTTGCAATTTGCAAAGTGGGGGGGAAATATTTAACATCAAAGAAATAAATTAGCCCACTTTATATTTCAATTTCAGGTCGTCTTATATCCATTGATCTTCGCTGAAGAAGAATGGCTGCCAGAGGGTTAACGTTACTTCCCCGTCTTGGAGGCAGCGGCCTCTCTACAGCCGCTCTGGCTCAGCGGTGGCCCTCCCGTCTGACCGCTAGCGCCGCCTGGCGGAGATTCTCTCACTCTCGAAGCGCGGTTCCGGCGGCCGCCATACTTTCGCCGGGACGCCACGATGGTGGAGTTCGTAACGCCGACCGCTGTACAAGTGTGGGGTTCGATCCCCAAGTGGCATGTTACAGTACAGGGCTCCGGGGGTTTCCGGATCGAGCGCACACCGCGGCGGATCCCCAGCTCTACGAAGAGGCCTTTCGACGAAGTCTGGAGAACCCTGAGGAGTTCTGGGCAGAGGCCGCTGACCAATTGGACTGGCACAAAAAATGGGACAAAGTATTGGATGATTCCAATTCGCCTTTCACGAAGTGGTAAGTTTACTTTCTTTTATTTTTAAGATCTGATACGTCTGAAAAAAGTATCGCTTTGTAGTTCTTTGGAATGTGGAATATAGATTGCTGTAGAATAAATACCTCGTCAATTATATTGATTTTATCTCTGTGTGTATGCATGGTGGTTCTGGTAGAATGGTGATGAACATGGGTTTACAGTCATGAAGTTATATAAGGGTATATGACAGATAAGTCCAATATGTATATTGAGTTTCACGACACAGCACGGCCGTACTTTTTCGGTAATGACCCGCCCTGATCGAAATTCAAACTCTAATCATGCCTATTATCGAGTGTGCTCTACAAGGCCATGTCAATGTTTGTGCAGGATAAAGCTTCATGTGTTTCTTACAGACATGAAGAGCTCAACCGGGTTCGCCAATGTGTGCACTAACTTAGTGCATTCATTCAAGATTGTTCTCGTCCAGTTTGGTTTAGTTTAGATTGGTTGTGTATTCAGGATTATGGTAATATCGCGTCAACGGCAGATGGAAGGGAAGAGCGGAACCATGTTCCCGGGGGTAACCCCCTAGTTTTTGCCAAGATGGACATGGGATCTTTATCCTGCGACCACACAGACATGGCCACAGCGGGGCTCGAATCACCGATCCACGTGCCGTTAGGCTCTCAGATGGCCAGAGCGAGAGCTCTAACCCACTGAGCTATAGAGGCGGCCCCGCTTTAGTCTAAGAATATGGTGACTAGATTGATAAACTAATGTCCCCGTGCACGACACTTTGTAGCTCGATTCACTCACCCATTCAGCGACCTAACCCTCTTCTCCGCTGCGTCGGTGTGTCACAAAAAAGTCCTTTACAGGTGCACAGCTCCTTTATGAAGCGAAAAGAGAAAAGCCAAAGGGGAACGGAAGCATGTTATGTGATGTGTCTGAAACGCAGAAAAGACCTGCGAACGAAAATAGGAACGCAGTGGAATAACCAGAACACGTGCATGTGGAAACATGGAGCTGTCGGACACTACAATTAATTGATATGTGACTCGACGAGCAGAGTGAAATCAGATGACATCTTTATCTTAAACGAACATAAACATTCGTGTGATGGGGCGCGAACTCCCAACCCCAGAAACGATGGCGGATCCCGCAAGCTCATCCGACGGAGCCGGGTGAGCCAACCACTAGACCATTCGGGTGCCCTCCTCCTGACCTGAGGATCAGGCTGTGAGAGTACCCGGCTCTCGGGCTGGGTGGCTGGAGTGAGCTGCACCTGAGACTGACTCGACACAGTGGGCTCAGCACGTCAGTACTTTGTGTAATCTGCCGCCAGGCCTGCCACCTACCTGCATTTGTTTTTCCATGTTTTGGACCCGGTTCCACACTCGAGCTCTTGAGTGTGTTTACCGCATATTCTCATCTTGCCGAGGTTTCATGACCATTCATGGTTTGGCTCGTGTTTAATGTGCTGGCCCAGGGTAAACCAGACACTCGATGGGGATGAGGACGGGGGGGGGGCGTGTCCACGAGACATACGCCTGACATAGATGTGTTGCTCTCTGATGAGCCTGTAGATGGATAACTAACGCACCAGCAGAGCTATGAACAATATGTGATACTATCGTATAACTATCAACAGTCTACCTGGCGAAAGTTATTTACTGTAACCCCACTGGTTGTAACAGTTACAAGTCACTAACTGTAACCTTACGTAGTATTAGTAAGTTGTATGGTTATGGATGTATTTGGGAACAGGTTTATCATGAATCAGCGGTTCATGAACTAAAAATTGGGGAACTCAGTAACTCAGCCGCGCAGTCAGCGGGAGTTTTCAACGTGATTCTCCTTGGGTATAGCGATGAAAATAAAGGAAGGTTGCTCACGGCCCAAGGACCATTGGGTCGACCTGACCTACTATATGTTGGGAAATGGTCCATTTAGTTCGTGTTATGTCGGTCTGATGGGTGTGTGTGTGGGGGGGAGGGGTACGTACCGCTCCAGGGTGATTGGGTGGTGGGAGCGGGACATGGAGCAGGAAGGAGGGGGGGGGGGCGTAGGTGGGTGGATCAAACCATATATATATCCTAGTTTCAAGATGTTCGCATTGCATGATGGATCCATTTGCGGCCCCCCTGTGTGGTCGACGACGAGTAGTTTTACTGCTGTAGGTTTTACGCAGTCGGGCTGTTGCAGCCAGGGTTAGGGCATGGTTTCATGGCTGCACCTGGTCGCCTTGCAACGGGTACGTGGCACAACTGTCGAGACCCAACCGTAGTGCATCGGTCTGCACGCCTAGACGCACTGCACCGGCCTGCACGACTAGACGCACTGCACCGGCCTGCACGCCTAGACGCACTGCACCGGCCTGCACGCCTGGACGCACTGCACCGGCCTGCACGCCTAGACGCACTGCACGCATAAACGCACTGCACCGGCCTGCACGTCTAGACGCACTGCACCGGCCTGCACGCATAAACGCACTGCACCGGCCTGCAGGCATAGACGCACTGCACCGGCCTGCACACATAGACGCACTGCACCGGCCTGCACGCCTAGACCCACTGCACCGGCCTGCACACATAGACGCACTGCACCGGCCTGCACGCCTAGACGCACTGCACGCATAGACGCACTGCACCGGCCTGCACGCCTAGACACACTGCACCGGCCTGCACGCATAAACGCACTGCACCGGCTTGCACGCCTAAACGCACTGCACCGGCCTGCACGCATAGACGCACTGCACCGGCCTGCACGCCTTGACGCACTGCACCGGCCTGCACGCCTAGACGCACTGCACCGGCCTGCACGCCTACACGCACTGCACCGGCTTGCACTCCCAGACGAACTGCACCGGCCTGCACGCATAAACGCACTGCACCGGCCTACACGCCTAGACGCACTGCACGCATAGACGCACTGCACCGGCCTGCACGCCTAGACGCACTGCACCGGCCTGCACGCCTAGACGCACTGCACCGGCCTGCACGCCTAGACGCACTGCACCGGCCTGCACGACTAGACGCACTGCACCGGCCTGCACGCCTAGACGCACTGCACCGGCCTGCACGCCTAGACGCACTGCACCGGCCTGCACGCCTAGACGCACTGCACCGGCCTGCACGGCTAGACGCACTGCACCGACCTGCACGCATAAACGCACTGCACCGGCCTGCACGCCTAGACGCACTGCACCGGCCTGCACGCCTAGACGCACTGCACCAACCTGCATGCATAGACGCACTGCACCGGCCTGCACGCCTAGACGCACTGCACCGGCCTGCACGCCTAGACGCACTGCACCGGCCTGCACGACTAGACGCACTGCACCGGCCTGCACGCCTAGACGCACTGCACCGGCCTGCACGCCTAGACGCACTGCACCGGCCTGCACGCCTAGACGCACTGCACCGGCCTGCACGGCTAGACGCACTGCACCGACCTGCACGCATAAACGCACTGCACCGGCCTGCACGCCTAGACGCACTGCACCGGCCTGCACGCCTAGACGCACTGCACCAACCTGCATGCATAGACGCACTGCACCGGCCTGCACGCCTAGACGCACTGCACCGGCCTGCACGCCTAGACGCACTGCACCGGCCTGCACGCATAAACGCACTGCACCGGCCTGCACGCCTAGACGCACTGCACCGGCCTGCATGCCTAGACGCACTGCACGCATAGACGCACTGCACCGGCCTGAACGGCTAGACGCACTGCACCGGCCTGCACACATAGACGCACTGCACCGGCCTGCACGCCTAGACCCACTGCACCGGCCTGCACACATAGACGCACTGCACCGGCCTGCACGCCTAGACGCACTGCACGCATAGACGCACTGCACCGGCCTGCACGCCTAGACACACTGCACCGGCCTGCACGCATAAACGCACTGCACCGGCTTGCACGCCTAAACGCACTGCACCGGCCTGCACGCATAGACGCACTGCACCGGCCTGCACGCCTTGACGCACTGCACCGGCCTGCACGCCTAGACGCACTGCACCGGCCTGCACGCCTAGACGCACTGCACCGGCTTGCACTCCCAGACGCACTGCACCGGCCTGCACGCATAAACGCACTGCACCGGCCTGCACGCCTAGACGCACTGCACGCATAGACGCACTGCACCGGCCTGCACGCCTAGACGCACTGCACCGGCCTGCACGCCTAGACGCACTGCACCGGCCTGCACGCCTAGACGCACTGCACCGGCCTGCACGACTAGACGCACTGCAGCGGCCTGCACGCCTAGACGCACTGCACCGGCCTGCACGCCTAGACGCACTGCACCGGCCTGCACGCCTAGACGCACTGCACCGGCCTGCATGCCTAGACGCACTGCACCGACCTGCACGCATAAACGCATTGCACCGGCCTGCACGCCTAGACGCACTGGACCGGCCTCCACGCCTAGACGCACTGCACCAACCTGCATGCATAGACGCACTGCACCGGCCTGCACGCATAGACGCACTGCACCGGCCTGCACGCCTAGACGCACTGCACCGGCCTGCACGCCTAGACGCACTGCACCGGCCTGCACGCATAAACGCACTGCACCGGCCTGCACGCCTAGACGCACTGCACCGGCCTGCATGCCTAGACGCACTGCACGCATAGACGCACTGCACCGGCCTGAACGGCTAGACGCACTGCACCGGCCTGCACGCTAGACGCACTGCACCGGCCTGCACGCATAAACGCATTGCACCGGCCTGCACGCATAGACGCACTGCACCGGCCTGCATGCCTAGACGCACTGCACGCATAGACGCACTGCACCGGCCTGCACGTCTAGACGCACTGCACCGGCCTGCACGCTTAGACGCACTGCACCGGCCTGCACGCATAAACGCACTGCACCGGCCTGCACGCATAGACGCACTGCACCGGCCTGCACACATAGACGCACTGCACCGGCCTGCACGCCTAGACCCACTGCACCGGCCTGCACACATAGACGCACTGCACCGGCCTGCACGCCTAGACGCACTGCACGCATAGACGCACTGCACCGGCCTGCACGCCTAGACACACTGCACCGGCCTGCACGCATAAACGCACTGCACCGGCCTGCACGCCTAGACGCACTGCACCGGCCTGCACGACTAGACGCACTGCAGCGGCCTGCACGCCTAGACGCACTGCACCGGCCTGCACGCCTAGACGCACTGCACCGGCTTGCACGCCTAGACGCACTGCACCGGCCTGCATGCCTAGACGCACTGCACCGACCTGCACGCATAAACGCATTGCACCGGCCTGCACGCCTAGACGCACTGGACCGGCCTCCACGCCTAGACGCACTGCACCAACCTGCATGCATAGACGCACTGCACCGGCCTGCACGCATAGACGCACTGCACCGGCCTGCACGCCTAGACGCACTGCACCGGCCTGCACGCCAAGACGCACTGCACCGGCCTGCACGCATAAACGCACTGCACCGGCCTGCACGCCTAGACGCACTGCACGCATAGACGCACTGCACCGGCCTGAACGGCTAGACGCACTGCACCGGCCTGCACGCTAGACGCACTGCACCGGCCTGCACGCATAAACGCATTGCACCGGCCTGCACGCATAGACGCACTGCACCGGCCTGCACACATAGACGCCCTGCACCGGCCTGCACGCCTAGACGCACTGCACCGGCCTGCACACATAGACGCACTGCACCGGCCTGCACGCCTAGACGCACTGCACGCATAGACGCACTGCACCGGCCTGCACGTCTAGACGCACTGCACCGGCCTGCACGCATAAACGCACTGCACCGGCCTGCACGCATAGACGCACTGCACCGGCCTGCACACATAAACGCACTGCACCGGCCTGCACGCATAGACCCACTGCACCGGCCTGCACACATAGACGCACTGCACCGGCCTGCACGCCTAGACGCACTGCACGCATAGACGCACTGCACCGGCCTGCACGCCTAGACACACTGCACCGGCCTGCACGCATAAACGCACTGCACCGGCTTGCACGCCTAAACGCACTGCACCGGCCTGCACGCATAGACGCACTGCACCGGCCTGCACGCCTTGACGCACTGCACCGGCCTGCACGCCTAGACGCACTGCACCGGCCTGCACGCCTAGACGCACTGCACCGGCTTGCACTCCCAGACGCACTGCACCGGCCTGCACGCATAAACGCACTGCACCGGCCTGCATGCCTAGACGCACTTCACGCATAGACGCACTGCACCGGCCTGCATGCCTAGACGCACTGCACGCATAGACGCACTGCACCGGCCTGAACGGCTAGACGCACTGCACCGGCCTGCACGCTAGACGCACTGCACCGGCCTGCACGCATAAACGCATTGCACCGGCCTGCACGCATAGACGCACTGCACCGGCCTGCACACATAGACGCCCTGCACCGGCCTGCACGCCTAGACGCACTGCACCGGCCTGCACACATAGACGCACTGCACCGGCCTGCACGCCTAGACGCACTGCACGCATAGACGCACTGCACCGGCCTGCACGTCTAGACGCACTGCACCGGCCTGCACGCTTAGACGCACTGCACCGGCCTGCACGCATAAACGCACTGCACCGGCCTGCACGCATAGACGCACTGCACCGGCCTGCACACATAGACGCACTGCACCGGCCTGCACGCCTAGACCCACTGCACCGGCCTGCACACATAGACGCACTGCACCGGCCTGCACGCCTAGACGCACTGCACGCATAGACGCACTGCACCGGCCTGCACGCCTAGACACACTGCACCGGCCTGCACGCATAAACGCACTGCACCGGCTTGCACGCCTAAACGCACTGCACCGGCCTGCACGCATAGACGCACTGCACCGGCCTGCACGCCTTGACGCACTGCACCGGCCTGCACGCCTAGACGCACTGCACCGGCCTGCACGCCTAGACGCACTGCACCGGCTTGCACTCCCAGACGCACTGCACCGGCCTGCACGCATAAACGCACTGCACCGGCCTGCACGCCTAGACGCACTGCACGCATAGACGCGCTGCACCGGCCTGCACGCCTAGACGCACTGCACCGGCCTGCACGCCTAGACGCACTGCACCGGCCTGCACGCCTAGACGCACTGGACCGGCCTCCACGCCTAGACGCACTGCACCAACCTGCATGCATAGACGCACTGCACCGGCCTGCACGCATAGACGCACTGCACCGGCCTGCACGCCTAGACGCACTGCACCGGCCTGCACGCATAAACGCACTGCACCGGCCTGCACGCCTAGACGCACTGCACCGGCCTGCATGCCTAGACGCACTGCACGCATAGACGTACTGCACCGGCCTGCACGGCTAGACGCACTGCACCGGCCTGCACGCCTAGACACACTGCACCGGCCTGCACGCATAAACGCACTGCACCGGCTTGCACGCCTAAACGCACTGCACCGGCCTGCACGCATAGACGCACTGCACCGGCCTGCACGCCTTGACGCACTGCACCGGCCTGCACGCCTAGACGCACTGCACCGGCCTGCACGCCTAGACGCACTGCACCGGCTTGCACTCCCAGACGCACTGCACCGGCCTGCACGCATAAACGCACTGCACCGGCCTGCACGCCTAGACGCACTGCACGCATAGACGCACTGCACCGGCCTGCACGCCTAGACGCACTGCACCGGCCTGCACGCCTAGACGCACTGCACCGGCCTGCACGCCTAGACGCACTGCACCGGCCTGCACGACTAGACGCACTGCAGCGGCCTGCACGCCTAGACGCACTGCACCGGCCTGCACGCCTAGACGCACTGCACCGGCCTGCACGCCTAGACGCACTGCACCGGCCTGCATGCCTAGACGCACTGCACCGACCTGCACGCATAAACGCATTGCACCGGCCTGCACGCCTAGACGCACTGGACCGGCCTCCACGCCTAGACGCACTGCACCAACCTGCATGCATAGACGCACTGCACCGGCCTGCACGCATAGACGCACTGCACCGGCCTGCACGCCTAGACGCACTGCACCGGCCTGCACGCATAGACGCACTGCAACGGCCTGCAGGCCTTGACGCACTGCACCGGCCTGCACGCCTAGACGCACTGCACCGGCTTGCACTCCCAGATGCACTGCACCGGCCTGCACGCATAAACGCACTGCACCGGCCTGCACGCCTAGACGCACTGCACGCATAGACGCACTGCTCCGGCCTGCACGCCTAGACGCACTGCACCGGCCTGCACGCCTAGACGCACTGCACCGGCCTGCACGCCTAGACGCACTGCACCGGCCTGCACGACTAGACGCACTGCACCGGCCTGCACGCCTAGACGCACTGCACCGGCTTGCACTCCCAGACGCACTGCACCGGCCTGCACGCATAAACGCACTGCACCGGCCTGCACGCCTGGACGCACTGCACGCATAGACGCACTGCACCGGCCTGCACGCCTAGACGCACTGCACCGGCCTGCACGCCTAGACGCACTGCACCGGCCTGCACGCCTAGACGTACTGCACCGGCCTGCACGACTAGACGCACTGCACTGGCCTGCACGCATAGACGCACTGCACCGGCCTGCACGCCTAGACGCACTGCACCGGCCTGCACGCATAAACGCACTGCACCGGCCTGCACGCCTAGACGCACTGCACCGGCCTGCATGCCTAGACGCACTGCACGCATAGACGCACTGCACCGGCCTGCACGCCTAGACGTACTGCACCGGCCTGCACGACCAGACGCACTGCACTGGCCTGCACGCATAGACGCACTGCACCGGCCTGCACGCCTAGACGCACTGCACCGGCCTGCACGCATAAACGCACTGCACCGGCCTGCACGCCTAGACGCACTGCACCGGCCTGCACGCCTAGACGCACTGCACCGGCCTGCACGCCTAGACGTACTGCACCGGCCTGCACGACTAGACGCACTGCACTGGCCTGCACGCATAGACGCACTGCACCGGCCTGCACGCCTAGACGCACTGCACCGGCCTGCACGCATAAACGCACTGCACCGGCCTGCACGGCTAGACGCACTGCACCGGCCTGCACGCCTAGACGCACTGCACCGGCCTGCACGCATAAACGCATTGCACCGGCCTGCACGCATAGACGCACTGCACCGGCCTGCACACATAGACGCACTGCACCGGCCTGCACGCCTAGACGCACTGCACCGGCCTGCACACATAGACGCACTGCACCGGCTTGCACGCCTAAACGCACTGCACCGGCCTGCACGCATAGACGCACTGCACCGGCCTGCAGGCCTTGACGCACTGCACCGGCCTGCACGCCTAGACGCACTGCACCGGCTTGCACTCCCAGATGCACTGCACCGGCCTGCACGCATAAACGCACTGCACCGGCCTGCACGCCTAGACGCACTGCACGCATAGACGCACTGCTCCGGCCTGCACGCCTAGACGCACTGCACCGGCCTGCACGCCTAGACGCACTGCACCGGCCTGCACGCCTAGACGCACTGCACCGGCCTGCACGACTAGACGCACTGCACCGGCCTGCACGCCTAGACGCACTGCACCGGCTTGCACTCCCAGACGCACTGCACCGGCCTGCACGCATAAACGCACTGCACCGGCCTGCACGCCTGGACGCACTGCACGCATAGACGCACTGCACCGGCCTGCAGGCCTAGACGCACTGCACCGGCCTGCACGCCTAGACGCACTGCACCGGCCTGCACGCCTAGACGTACTGCACCGGCCTGCACGACTAGACGCACTGCACTGGCCTGCACGCCTAGACGCACTGCACCGGCCTGCACGCCTAGACGCACTGCACCGGCCTGCACGCCTAGACGCACTGCACCGGCCTGCACGCCTAGACGCACTGCACCGACCTGCACGCATAAACGCACTGCACCGGCCTGCACACCTAGACGCACTGCACCGGCCTGCACGCATAGACGCACTGCACCGGCCTGCACGCATAGACGCACTGCACCGGCCTGCACGCATAGACGCACTGCACCGGCCTGCACGCCTAGACGCACTGCACCGGCCTGCACGCCTAGACGCACTGCAGCGGCCTGCAAGCATAGACGCACTGCACCGGCCTGCAAGCCTAGACGCACTGCACCGGCCTGCACGCATAGACGCACTGCACCGGCCTGCACGCATAGACGCACTGCACCGGCCTGCAAGCATAGACGCACTGCACCGGCCTGCACGCATAGACGCACTGCACCGACCTGCATGCCTAGACGCACTGCACCGGCCTGCACGCATAGACGCGCTGCACCGGCCTGCACGCATAGACGCACTGCACCGGCCTGCACGCATAGACGCACTGCACCGGCCTGCAAGCATAGACGCACTGCACCGGCCTGCACGCCTAGACGCACTGCACCGGCCTGCACGCCTAGACGCACTGAGTGGCGGCTGCGCTACTAACTTAGCATGGCCTCAATGCGGGTATTGATGCAGCCTGACTGCAACCATACATCAGAGAGTTGATGCAGCCTGACTGCAACCATACATCAGAGAGTTGATGCAGCCTGACTGCATCAACTCTCTGATGTATGGTTACATTATGTTAGGTTATGATCTGATGATGTATTGTATTATGTTAGGTATAAAGTACAAGGTGTCATGTAGGTATCGGTGTCAAATTAATTAGTGTCGTATCGGTATTTCGGCAGGACCCGGCGAGAAACCCACACTGAGGAAATGTCCGCACCGGGGGGGGGGGGGGGAGGGGGGCGGCGGGCACTACATATAGTTAGGTATATACATATGTGCCTCCCAAAAGACCCCTTTTTCTCTCAATCCCCGACGCAGAAATCAAAAGTGCAGTTCTTGACTATATAGTCCAGTTAATATCGAAAGGGGGCCGGCGCGACAGCTGAGTGGACTAGAGCTCTCGCATTGAGTGCTCTGATAACATGAGAGCCTAACGGCACGTGGGTCGGTGGTTAGAGCCCTGCTGTGGCCATGTCTATGTGGTCACAGGATAAAGATCCCATGTCTTTCTTCGTAAGGAGTAGGGGGTTACCCCCGGGGACATGGCTCCACTCTCCCTCCCTTCTCCCATTGACGCGATATGACCAGAAGTGGTTAAAGCGTCCTGAATAAGCAATCAATTAATCAATCAATTATTATCAAAAGTGCTCAAATGATTAACCTCTAAACACTTTGTCATGAATGTCAGTGTCTATGTTAGATGCCTTTTTTAATCACAAATATCTGTCAGTGTCTATTTATGTGCCTTTTTAACCGCAAATTTCTGTCAGTGTCTATTTTGGATGCCTTTTAAACTAAATAAGCTCGGTAGAGGCGTTTTACCGCCCAAATCCGCTGGGTACCGGCGTTTTATCGCAAATCCGCTCGGTAGTTTTCGTTTCCGTTGACCCGCTATGTGTCGAACATTTTCGGAGTGCCCCCCACCTCTCCCACCCCCGGTCGCAACGGGATCTCAAAATATACATCGAGCTTTTTGTGTTTTTTGTTTACGTTTCAGTGTTCCCAGACGATAATTGACGGTGCATACCTTCAGCAGTCTGTTTGGCCACCCGTACGTGCCAGCACCAATAATTGCATTAGTATGATTCGTTTGTCGGGGACGCTGCTTTCAGGCTACAGATCAGGTTTTGTGATCCAAGTCCAACGTCCGCCTGGCAATTGGAGCAGCGTGTGTTGCCCTACTTATGTATTATTTGCTGGCTAAAGTTATGTATGCAGATATAAAGAAAACATGGGATAATATGATGTAATGAACGATTAACATTCATATTTAACTGAACTGTTAAATGGAATGTGAAATATGGCAGAAAAGGCAGCTGATGGTTAGTTGGGGGCTACGTGTAGGCCTACTGTCGGGCTTGTACTACGTCATATATTTGTGTATCACTGTTTTGTTGCGCAGCCTTATGGCTGGTGTGCCGGCTCCAGGCATTGAATTCTATAATAGATCGTTGTTACACTAATAATTAGGCCCCATCAAATATCAAAATGTTACTGCAGAGGGCCTGCCGCCTACGCTATAGTCCCTCTGCCCCACTTAAAACTAGGTGTCATTAAACCTTCATACACGAAGATAATTCAAAGTTTTGACATCACATGCAAAAAATTCAACGTCAACTACCATCGGAAACGATTCGTAACCTTAACACCGTTGAGGTCAATCCTGAGCGTGGCCCGCGTGAAATTGGCAGTTACGTGGGGCAGATCTCCCGACAGAGGGCGTTCCGCGTCCCTAACCTAACTGAATGTGAGGAACGAGCTCCCTCTGCTGGCAGTTCGGCAGAGGACACTATTATACAATCTGGTGAGGGGGTTCCGTGGCTGCCTTGATGCATGAGAGAGCGGATAATTAATAAGATACCCATATAGAGCGGTTCGCCGCGAAAAAATACCTGTTCCGAGCGGATTTTAGCCGTAAAACGTCCCGACCGAGTGGTGAAATAGAGGGGGCTTTACCGGGGAACCCCTCCAAACCCAGCAATGTATTAAGTACCCCCCCCCCCCCCGCCACACCTCCCTGGGCGAGGTGTGAGGAAGGCGCTCCCTCTTACATACTCGCTGGGAACCAAACGAACAAGCAAGTTTGCGAGCAGCTCCAGGCCGGTTCCCAGCCAGTTTTACAGCCTGACACGATTTTGGCGGGAAACCACTGCCGGAATAGCTTTAACAAGTCCCATGTGTCTGTCAACTTACATCGTGATTGGGGATCAACCATTTGTTCCAGTAGAGGGGAGGAGAAGGGCTATTATGACATAACATACACGCCCCCCCCACCCCCCATGGCCCCCATCCGGACGAGAGCCGCCGGTCGACAGATACCTCGAGGCCGCTGACGACAGATTGCAGGTTCACACCCAACCTGTGTCTGAGGCCGTCTCATCCTTCCGTTTCGTTGTCCCACTGCTCCCCCAACTCGGCCACCCACTCAAAAGTTTTGTTCCAGTCAAAGCCCCCTACCTCCATGTGGCTGACAGTGACACTGATAGCTACTGAAAACTACCTCCCTCCTTGAAATGTATGGACCTAATGGTCTGCCCCATACTGGCTAGACCATGAGGATAACCTGTTTTGATTCATTGATATAGGCAAAAAACATTTCATAGGCTTTTGTCAATGGTTTTTGAAAATACACTGCCTATGTGTTATTGAAATGCATTCTGCAAAGAGAAAGTAGGGCAAATACTGCATTCAGGTTTTGTGTGAACACATCATCGACCGTAGCCTACTGCTAGATGGGGGCCATACACGTGCCAGGGTGAGCCCCGCCGGTCTCAAACATGGCCTGGGACTATGAGACCCTGGGTCAGGGACCCTGGGTCTGGGAGCTTTGGTCTTGGACCCTGGGCCTGAGAGCTTTGGCCTGGGACCCTGGGCCTGAGAGCTTTGGCCTGGGACCCTGGGCCTGAGAGCTTTGGCCTGGGACCCTGGGCCTGAGAGCTTTGGCCTGGGACCCTGGGCCTGAGAGCTTTGGCCTGGGACCCTGGGCCTGAGAGCTTTGGTCTGGGACCCTGGGGCTGAGAGCTTTGGCCTGGGACCCTGGGCCTGAGAGCTTTGGCCTGGGACCCTGGGCCTGAGAGCTTTGGCCTGGGACCCTGGGCCTGAGAGCTTTGGCCTGGGACCCTCGGCCTGAAAGCTTTGGTCTGGGATCCTGGGCCTGAGAGCTTCGGCCTGGGACCCTGAGCCTGAGAGCTTTGGCCTGGGACCCTGGGCATGAGAGCTTTGGCCTGGGACCCTGGGTCTGAGAGCTTTGGCCTGGGATCCTGGGCCTGAGAGCTTTGGCCTGGGGCCCTGGGCCTGAGAGCTTTGGTCTGGGACCCTGGGCTGAGAGCTTTGGCCTGGGACCCTCGGCCTGAGAGCTTTGGCTGACATGTGTTGGTATGTGTTTGATGTATGTGTTTGATTGGTATGTGTTTAATTGGGATGTATTTCATGTGTTGGATTGATATGTCTGATTGACACGTGTTCTATTGACACGTGTTCTATTGACACGTGTTCTATTGACACGTGTTCTATTGACACGTGTTCTATTGACACGTGTTCTATTGACACGTGTTCTATTGACACGTGTTCTATTGACATTTGTTTAATTGGCATATGTTTGATTGGTGTGTTTTTAATTGACATGTGTTTGATTGACATGTGCTTGATTGGCATGTATTTGATTGACATGTGTTTTATGGACATGTGTTTGATTGACATATGTTTGATTGGTGTTTTTGTGATTGCCAGGTTCGTGGGCGGGGAGCTGAACACGTGTTACAACTGCCTGGACCGCCACGTCAAGGATGGCTTTGGGGAGCGGGTTGCCATCATTCACGACAGTCCCGTCACCAACAGCGTCAACAAGGTCTCCTACGCAGAACTCCTGGACATGGTGAACGTCTTTACACATCAGGGGGCCTCCCGTGCAGTAGTTAGCGCACTAGACCGCAGTCTTTGGCAATTTATAACTTTGAAGTCTTTACATATCACATTAGTTAATTTTGACATAGTATTTATGTAAAACATTTGTTTTAAAAATAGTTAGTGCGTTACAAATTATTGAAATTGTATATAAATGTTTTGTTAACACAATTTAAAAATGCAAAACATATAAATATAAAAATGGAATTGTTTTTAATACATTATAAAAATGACATGTGTTACCACAATATCACCCCCTGCTGCGGTGTTTTAAAAATAGTTAGTGCGTTACAAATTATTGAAATTGTATATAAATGTTTTGTTAAAACAATTTAAAAATGCAAATCATATTAAATATAAAAACGGAATTGTTTTTAATACATTATAAAAATGACATATGTTACCACAATATCACCCCCTGCTGCGGTGCCTTGTACCCAGGTATCCAGGCTAGCCGGCGTCCTGGCCGCCAATGACGTTCAGAAGGGGGATCGCGTCCTGCTGTACATGCCCATGATCCCGGAGACCGTGGCCGCCATGTTGGCCACAGCTCGCCTCGGAGCCATCCACACCCTGGTCTTCGGGGGGTTCGCCTCCAAGGAGCTGGCCACGAGGATCAATCATGCCGAGGTAACTCTTGACGTCATCACGGCAACCGCCGAAGTGGCTGTGACGTCATGGCGGCAGTCGCCACCGATGTCAAGTATGCCTGTCGCTTATAAGTATCTAGTGTAGCGAGCCACCCGCTGTGGCTACTGCCCACAGTAATTCCGCGACTGGACCCATTTGGGAACGAACTACGTCACAGCTATGGAACTAATAATTATCTAAAATATGTACTTAATTAGTTGTCGCTTTCAGTTTACAATTGTGTAACTTTCTTGTAATTGTTGGGTCCACCACGCGAGAAGCCATTTACAGATGTCGGGTTACGTTAATGTTACATGGGACTACACTGGATGTGTAGGTTTGTCTTTAGATAATCCCGGAATGTAGGTACGTTTTCCGGCTACATAATATACCGCATTTTTTAATCCCTAAGCCACTTGGTAATTTAAACCAACTGTTACGAAAGTGCAAGATTCTCGTCCTGAACAAGTGTCTACCTTGTCGGGATTTATCAGTATATCATATATATTATGTTGTACTGTATTACGTAATGAGAATTACTGACGAGGATTCGATAAAGACGATGACGTTTGCTCTTATAAGACATGTTTCCGTCATGAAGAACGCGGCAGCGGTACTGCGATTTGCACGTTGTGGTACTCCACATGTTAGGATGTGTGTGGTCCTATCTTCCCCTGTGTAGCCTAAGGTGGTGATCAGCGCTAACTGTGGGATAGAACCTGGACGGGTGATCGACTACAAGCCGCTCCTGGACGCCGCCATAGAGCAGTCCGCCTTCAAACCGCCCAAGTGCATCATCTTCAACCGCAAGTATGAACAGGTGATGCAAGATTAACATTGTCCATGTTTGCTGCCCTCATTGTATTGCTCCATTGAAAGTCTTAGGTTGCGAACCATCGTGTAGTTCAAGAACAGTTCAAGAACAGTGCGTGCGTCATTGAGAGATAATTGCTTGTTTGAAAAGGCATCAAAAATAGACACTAACCGTCATGGCAAATATCTTTAATTGACCATTTTCGATGTACACTGGGATATATAGCCAAGAGCTGCAATTTAAAAATACTTCAGTCTCAGATGGGCACATCGATAGAAATTAGATAGATTTTGTTCTATATGGATTGAGAGAAAAAAGGCGAAAAAAAATTGTAATTTGGACGGCACATATGACTATATGTTGTGCCCCCCCCCCCCTGGGGGGGCATATACAACGGAGCTGAAATAGATCTGCCTGTTTACACATTTAAAGACGATATTGCGAGTCTTCAATGGCCTAGTTTTGCCTAGACATTTGCTGTCACATTTTTAATTCCCAATTAGAAGACAGACAAAGCCTATTACAACTTTCTCTTCCTATTCCGCTGTAGGTTTGCAACGGATTGAACAGCAAAGACCTTAAACACCGATCTCCGTTTGTTTTTCGAATACACAGCAAGACGTGGTGGACACATATCCGCGAAAATATACACTATAGCCAAATAGACTAATTAATCTGTGTTCACAAAGGAAGTGTAATGTGGAGGCCGTGCAGGGGCGGATGTAGGATTTAAAAAGGGAGGGATCCATTGGAAACTTGCGACTATGGGGGGGTGGGGGGGGAGTCCAAAATTTTTTGACGAATGGGCGGGGGGGGAGTCCACCCTCATATCGCCTCACTTTTGCATTGAAAAACGGTATTGTTCCTCAAAAAATGGAGGAGAAGGGGGAGGATTCCGACCCTGTGGTGCACACACAACGATATCCCCGTGTGGTTGTTGCAGTTCTCCGACGCCCTAATGACTCCTGGACGGGACTTGGACTTCGCCGAGGAGGTGGACAAGGCGCGGCCACACGACGCCGTGCCGGTCCTGGCTACGGACCCCGTCTACATCCTCTTCACTTCCGGTACCACCGGGCAGCCCAAGGTAGGCAGGCCCGCAGAAAATGAATCTTTTTTTTGTATATTGAACTTAATTTTGTCTGATTACAGCGTACAGGAGACACCATGACACAGGACACAGGATAAGATTAAATATGAGTTATTTCACGTCGGTAATAAAAGTCAATAGTAGCTAGGTTAGCACAGGTACTATATTAACCGACACGAGAACGATGCTAGCTGTGACAATATTATATTTCTACTATTTTTTTATTTATTTGGGGGGGGGGGGGATTTGTTTAGTTCTTTGCAAGACCATGCTTTATCATATATTATACACTTAACAAATGCTGGTGTGATATTAGCCAGTGACTGACCAATTCAATTGGCACAAAACGGGCCATTATGAAGGAACTGAAAGGCATATATATTATATCCTTATAACGTTTCCGGTACGAAGGTATATCTACGTGTTTCTTATCCCCCCAGAAAACAACTACACTTATTTATCGAGCATTTATGACATATGATATTCCTCTTATCTAATAAGAAGTATTTGACAAATAATGTAGTTGTGTTTGTTTTGTGTTGTAGGCCGTGACGAGGCCGTCTGGGGGGCACGCCGTCGTCTTACACTGGTCGATGCACAACACTTATGGCTTGGACAAACACGACGTGAGTGTTCTTCTTTCAGTTTAGTTGTTCAAAGCTCTTACCTGTTATGTATATTACCACTGTGTGGGGCCTGGGGAGTTTGGAAACATAGTCCCCAGCACATGGTGATCAGCCATTTCGTTGGTTGTCATTACCAGCAAGACAATACTATTAGAAGAGTCGGGTCTGATAATCGCCCCATAAGAAAAGTATGACATGTATTAAATTCTAATTTATTCCTCGGTGAAAAATATCTGTTCAACAAAAATGCTAAATTGTAGCTTGTCGGTTGCACATTGAAGACGTTACGTCATGTGTAATTTGTTGTTTACAGACTTGGTTCGCCGCGTCTGACCTTGGCTGGGTTGTAGGTCATTCCTACATCGTCTACGGGCCACTTCTCCATGGCAACACCACAGTGCTGTTCGAGGTACAATAGAGTTCATCTTCTGTGTTTCTGGAAGTGACATCTTATTGCATATATAGCGCCGTGGAGACGTTTCCCTTAGCAACACCCGGATGTGTTTTTACATTCATTATTGGTGGTAGCGTTGTCCGAATCATAGCTCTCCTTTTCATTTTGGCCAGCGCGAATGCTGTAGTAAATAGCATAGGCATGAACGATACATCATTATAAATTCTAATGAGGCATTTTGATGGCACATCGCTTTATATTGCAGGGCAAGCCGGTGGGAACTCCTAACCCCAGCACGTATTACCGTATTCTACAGGAGCATAACGTAGTGGCTATGTTTGTCGCGCCCACGGCAATGCGCGCCCTACGGAGAGAAGTGAGTTATGTTGGTCTCGTCAAGGTTTTCGCTCCTCCCGATTATGAAACGAAACAATAACCATAAATTAAATAGATGCTATAATGGTTCTCTGATTAAACAATGCGCCTGGATTGTTACATATTTTATCCGCAAACATGATTCAAGTCGATTGTTGTAGTTGCAGTGTAGTCTTCAGTTTGGGGTTCTCCCAAGTTGTCACTGTATATATCGCATTTACGTGTGTATGCGTTCGTTAGAAACCTCATGAAATGACTGATGTTAATGAAGAAATTGCCATTGTAATTAACATGGTATAATTGACAACCAATTAAGCGCTGATTAGCATTATGATATTTTGAGTCCTGACATGTAATTAATTTATAATCACTTTTTATATCACTTTAAACCTGTTCGCTTCTTAGGATCCGCACGGCAATTATGCGAAACCATATACCTTTCCAAAGTGAGTATTCATCCAAATATTAGAAATTGGCCCTGTTTTAATTGTCCTAACATCTTGGGGTAGCACGTTACGCTGTCCAGTTCTGCGGATCACAATATTTGAATGTATGTGAAGGAACGCCAGTATACAATGGAATGACTTATCACTGAGTAGAACTCCCTGTTTATGGTATCCCATCACTCACTAATGTGACTGAATGTCTCATACTTATTTAATAGCATTTCCACCCTCACGCATCGTTAGTCTTTTCCATAAAGTACAAGATTTGGTATCCTATCCCTTAGTTTCGTAATATTCGTTGGTATATGTTATTAGGCATTTTTACTTTCTTAGTTTCTGGGTAACAAATCAAATGTTTTAGGTATGCATATAAAGTTGTACGTATCTTATTAGATCGACTATTGTGATAAAAGCATTCTTGTTTAATACTTTACTGACAATCTTCCTTCGCCGTTTCAATTTATCATCCCCTAGCTCTTGATTATGGAACCCGTTCTTTGTGTTTCTTCTTGGGACAGCATCCGCTCTCTTTGCGTGAGCCTACCCTTCTGAGAGGCGAAGGCCGTAACCTAGTAGGTCTGAATAACAAAATGTTGGTTATATGTTGTGGTAGATCGTATCGTTGTGGTGAATCGTATTATAGGCGATCATATGATCATTGTGCGTTTTCTGGGAGTGATTTCGGTATTTGGTGTGCGCGATCTCCCTGTCGTCTGCTAGGTAGTGATGCTAGCATGACGGGCGGCACAGTCACTAGGGGATCCCATCGAAACCTCACGAGACAGGGATACTTATGCTCTACGTCAATGCCCGGCATCAACTCTGTACGTGCGGCCTACCTTCGGGTTGTTTGCCTTCTGGTTTATTCTGAATCGTGCTTGCTCGTACAGACAATTATGAGGAATACACAGGGCTATTTAGAGGCAAAGCAACAAGAAATAAAAACCCATAGCCAGTATTATTTCCTACAATGAAACAATCAAAGTGCTTGTTCAGCCACTATATATGACAATAGTAAAATTCTCATTCAAAACATTCTCGCGTCACATGCAAACACATGTTAACTGGTTACAAATACTACAATTGAATTATCTCTATATTATACTTACTAATCTTATAGCCAACTGTTATCGTTAGCCAAGCGGATTAAACCAGAATTCTTTAGGGAATCATCCCCACGTCACACAGCCCTAAACAGAGAATGCCGGCTTAGCAAGTCACGCGCCCCGCGCAGGTCACGTGAACAACCAGGATGCTTTGCGCTGCTAATACATTTATGGCAAGCCGTAAGTGCCATAAGTACCTGTTACATAAGCAACTAACGACCAATTTTATGTCATATATGAGCGGTTATACAGTTGATAAACCATCTATGGTTACGTTCCTTATATGAACTGAGCGGGCGACGACAATCGTGCTCCGTTTGTAAACACAAATTATTTGCCTCAAAATACAACGCTTCCAACAGTCTCATCAAACGGGCCACTTGCATTATGGAGAGATAAATCTTTAACTATATTTTGATTTTATAGTTAGGAAAGCCTGGACCAAAGCCTGGACCGGCCGGTTCCCAACAATAAAACCTTGACTACAATGAGTGTGCGTCACGCAGCTGCAGCAAGGCACCAGTGTGATGTGCACTCGTCTAAGAGCACGTGTTTTTAATTGAACCAGCGACAACTGTACAGCCCTATCAAGGCGATCCATTGTGGGGGGAAAGACAGATCATTAAGTAGTTTAGTATGTTTATAATTTTGGAATAACATAACGCAAATAGTATATGTAACATAATTACATGGCAGTATTAATAATAATATTGTACCGATATTTTTCCCGCAAGTATAAAGGCCCAATACGGTCAACGATAATTATTTAGTTGTATTGGCAACGCGACTTTCGATCGACTCCAAACATATTGTCCTATGTTGTGTGCTGTTTTGCTGGTTACAAAATAATAATATTCCGCATCCATACCTAAGTCCAAGAAAGTCCATATTGCCCAGGAGTGTTCAGATTAGTCATTTAGTTGCGTTCATCTGGTGCGACTTCGCGCGCGCAGTGCTGACGGTGTCGTGTGTTACCGGAGATTGCCGAACACTGCTCGTCAGTAATCTCTTTTCATTAAAAGACACGCAGCATCCTTGTAATCAACTCTAGACCTAAGAGAATAAGGATATTGTGTTGACCACAATTAAATTATTCCCAGTTAGCACAAATAGGCAAAATAGTGAATACTCCGACTGAACCCGACGTTTACCACGAGCGAGCTATGGCACGCCGTTGCGTGATTAATAGCGTGGCAGTATTATCAGGAATTAATAATTTGTAAAATAAAAAAATAAAAAATTCCCCAAAGTTGAATTCGGTTGAATTTTTTTTGGAGTGTGACAACATGACAAAGAAGCGTTTGGAATTTAAATTTGCTTGTTAACGTAAATGTCTAGGTTAAGGTATTTCTATGTCATTTTCTACTGGACTAAAAGTGCTCTGCCGTCTAGGATTGTCCCCTTTATATAAAATACATGATATTGAGACCCTCTCCGCTTGATGTTTTCATACCGTGCCACTGTGATAGATACAGGGGACAATCCCGCATATCGCACCGGATACATATAACCTTGTTATGCAAGTGTTGCCATGCAGATTGGCTTGTCTTTTCTTATTTTGATGTTCGTGGCTTTGATGCTTGTTGTTGATACTCAATCTAAGTGTGAAAATTGCCTCATCCCGTGTGGTTTACACACTAGGTGTGTTACGTCGATCGCTTGTTACACTGAAAAAACATTGTTATATGGGAACAACTGAGCTATGCAATATATGGGAACAGCTGAGCTGTGCAATATATGGGAACAGCTGAGCTATGCAACATATGGGAACAGCTGAGCTATGCAATGTGTGCGACTGCCGTGAGTGTATAGCGAGCAAGCTTTATGTTCGGAATGACATTAATCAGTGTTAATCAGATGCATATATAAAATGTTCTGAATTGATAGAAATCTTGATTGCCTCAAATAATGATTGCAAGTAATTCAAAATAATGTGGAATATTACGATACGTCTTCCATACACACGTATGTATGCCATAGGCAAGTGTATACGGATGAAGTGGCAAAAGGATCGCTCCTAAGTTGGCCGCGCAATACTGACATATATGTTGAATCTTCTGCGTTTTATTGCGCCGTACAGAGTTGCGGCATTGCACCATGCAGTCGCTAGAGAGCAAGACTTTCGTTTTACTCAATGACGCGTATAACTTTGTTTTTGCTCCTTGTTGCCATGGGTGTTGTTGCCATGGGCGTTGTTGCCATGGGCGTTGTTGCCATGGGCATTGTTTCCATGGGCGTTGCATGTTACCATGAGCGTTGTTGCCTTGGGCATTGTTGCCGTGGGCGTTGTTGCCATGGGCGAAGTGGTTTTCGGGGTGTGCGTCAACCCTCTCTGCCTGGTTCCAGGTTTAAGTACATGTTCGTGGCGGGCGAACACTGTGACCACGAGACAATGGAGTGGATTCAGGATCACTTTAATGTGCCCACCCTGGACAACTGGTGGCAGACAGGTGGGTGTGGTGGATAGGTTGGTGTGGTGGACAGGTGGGTGTGCTGGACAGGTGGGTGTGGTGGACAGGTGGGTGTGGTGGACAGGTTGGTGTGGTAGACAGGTGGGTGTGATGGACAGGTGGGTGTGGTAGACAGGTGGGGGTGGGTGTGGTAGACAGGTGGGTGTGGTTGACAGGTGGGTGTGGTGGACAGGTGGGTGTGGTGGACAGGTAGGTGTGGTGGACAGGTGGGTGTGGTAGACAGGTGGGTGTGGTGGACAGGTGGGTGTGGTGGACAGGTTGGTGTGGTAGACAGGTTGGTGTGGTAGACAGGTGGGTGTTGTGGACAGGTGGGTGTTGTGGACAGGTGGGTGTGGTGGACAGGTTGGTGTGGTAGACAGGTGGGTGTGGTAGACAGGTGGGTGTGGTAGACAGGTGGGTGTTGTGGACAGGTGGGTGTGGTGGACAGGTTGGTGTGGTAGACAGGTTGGTGTGGTAGACAGGTGGGTGTGGTAGACAGGTGGATGTGGTAGACAGGTTGGTGTGGTGGACAGGTGGGTGTGGTGGACAGATGGGTGTGGTAGACAGGTGGATGTGGTAGACAGGTGGGTGTGGTGGACAGGTGGGTGTGGTAGACAGGTGTATGTGGTAGACAGGTGGATGTGGTAGACAGGTGGGTGTGGTGGACAGGTGGGTGTGGTAGACAGGTGGGGGTGGGTGTGGTAGACAGGTGGGGGTGGGGGTGGTAGACAGGTGGGTGTGGTTGACAGGTGGGTGTGGTGGACAGGTGGGTGTGGTGGACAGGTGGGTGTAGTAGACAGGTGGGTGTGGTAGACAGGTGGGTGTGGTGGACAGGTGGGTGTGGTGGACAGGTTGGTGTGGTAGATAGGTGGGTGTGGTAGACAGGTGGGTGTGGTAGACAGGTGGATGTGGTGGACAGGTGGGTGTGGTAGACAGGTAGGTGTGGTGGACAGGTGGGTGTGGTAGACAGGTGGATGTGGTAGACAGGTGGGTGTGGTGGACAGGTGGGTGTGGTGGACAGGTTGGTGTGGTAGACAGGTGGGTGTGGTAGATTGTGGGTGTGGTGGACAGGTGAGTGTGGTAGGCTGGTACACTTATTTACTGGTAAACATGTGGATCTAGAGATTAAATGGTGTTAGGTGGGCTGCTGGACATGTACGGTACATACCTTGAAGGCACACAAATTAATGATGAAAAACGGCCAACTATATGTATGCCACGCGTTAAGACAACACTTTGCGGCCAAACTTCAGTGAAGTACCAAGGCAGCAGGTTAAAAAACCATCTTCACCAGGAGTGAAATTTAGTTTGTCAAGTCTGGCAATAAATACAATGCTGCCAACGTCCGATGTCTTCTCGTGCCGTTGTAAGTCTTGCACATTGTGCAGCAGAGCTAATGGGTGACATTTAAACAGTTGATTGAATCGCTGTTGTATGTTTTTTATTATCATATGTATGTGTACATGATCATCTGTAATGCAAAATGTTCTACTTCTTATGTTTATCTTTTAGAGACTGGTTCTGCCATCACCTCAACCAACGTTGGCTTGGGCAACGAACTGTACCCAATTCCCGGGGTTGCCGGGAAACCAGTGCCAGGCTGGGACGGTGAGTCGTAGTGATCATGTGGGTCAAACCGAAACCAAAAACATCGGTTGCTCATGACCTGACCCTGTCCTGATAATCTTTTGTCAACATGCTTGACGACACCAAGGTATAAGTAATGACCTGGATCGATGTAGTGGCTTGATTTCTTCTTGTGGTAATTATGGCGCCACTGCAAGGCTAACTTACAATATGATGAAATATTTTGGATTACCTTGTTTATGACTTACTAGTAACTTTCTACATTGTTGTTCATAACCATGTATCATGCTGTTGAATTTGAGTGTATTTAATATATTGTGAGTTTTGGGGCTGATGGCCTTGGAAACCAAAGAAATCACTATCCATATCTACATAAGTACTGCTACTTTCAGTACAGTCCGTGGATGTCTAATGCGGCTTGTCATTTCAGTCCGAGTGCTCGACAAGGACTTGTCAGAGTGTGAAACAGACGAGCTTGGAAGTATCGTAGTCAAGTAAGGATTCCACCTGACAATAAACCGCTCGGTCGTCATCAAAGTAAAGCGGTGCATTAAGCGATCCATCAGGTGGTTTGTGTTAACATCGAACAGGCCTTCCATATGTATGCTTTCTTTTTAATGGTATTTTGGATGGCATGGAACTGTTTATAGTTCATTTATAATGATACTTTTAACAATGTTTGGAACTGGGGCTGCTGCCTGTCTTTATATGTCTCCGGTATGTTTTCAGGCTGCCTTTGCCGCCGGCTTGCTTTAGTACTCTTCACAACGCGGACGAGAGATTTAGAGAGCTTTACTTTCAAAAATTTAAGGTTTGTGACTTTTTATGTGTCAGTGCTGAATATTATACCAGGTTTGTGTGATAATACTCACATTTGCATACGAGTTTAGTACATATTTACTCGATTACAATGCGCATTTCTTTCTTTTATTATACCAGGTTCTTGTGATAACACTCACATTTGCATACGAGTTTAGTACATATTTACTCGATTACGCTGTCCATTTCTTTCTCCGCTATAAACTTAATAATAATAATAATACAAATAATTTCATTTTGATGATAAATAGAAGCAATCCGCGCCACTCGTCAGAGTGTAAATGGTACATTGTTGTCTTCTCTCCCTCCGACAGGGCTACTACGACACCATGGACTACGGGTTTCGGGATGAACATGGGAATATTGCTATCATGGCAAGAAGTGATGACGTCATCAATGTGGCTGGTCATCGTCTGTCGACTGGACAACTTGAAGAGGTTGGTTGTCGATAACCGTTTGCACATGAAGTACATCAAATAGTTAGATTTCTCTCATTATTACACGTATGTTGCCACCTTCATATACGTTGCAGGGCGTGTAATCATTATTAATTATTATCAATTATTAATTAATAATTAATAAATGCTATTGACGTTGCTGTTGCTGCAGGCGATGCTGGAGCATGATCTCGTGGCGGAGGCGGCTGTGGTGGGCATGCCAGACACGATGAAAGGTCAAACTCCCATCGGACTGTGTGTCCTGCAAACAGGTAAATAATTGTGGCTAGGGTTACTAGAGGGTATCTAGGGATGAAGGGTAAAGTATGTCAGGGTAATTGAGGCGGAGGGGCGTTGGGGGGGGAGTGTATATACCTATATGCCTAGTTCTATGGTCGTAGGGCGGGCAAGGACAGAGCCCGTCCTCTATCCGATATGATCTCCTAGCAGGTGCCATGATGTCACGGGCTGTGATGTCACGTGTTATCATGTCACGTGTTTTAATGTCACGTGCCATGATGATATGCATATGGCATTGCGTTGAGTGGCAGGATTTCGGAGATACGTGCTGAGATAAACCCATCTCGCACGAGAAGCAATGCCATATGTATTTCTTGCTCGAATAACAGTTCAAACGTTGCCATAAAGTCAACACGGAGATCTAACGATGACAATAATAGTTAAACCTTACGGCTGCACGTAAATATGTGGTCAAAATCATAACAGTGGCGCTCAATAGCACCTGTAACTAAGTGTTGCGCGATGTGTTTCCCGGGAGATATGACGTCGTCAAAGTGGTTACTGCGGAGGTATACCTAACGAACATATTAGGCAAAATGGTATTTATTTCTTAACATAAACCTTTTGTTTCGTAAATTGTAGCTATTAGGTCTATCGTTTGAGTTCATATGATTCAAGGTTCAGTTGGTTTGTTGGAACAAGAGGACACGTATACCGAATTTGGTTTTTCCCCGGAACTGGTGTCAACATTGGCCACTGACAATAGAGTGTGAGAAGCCACGTGCTATGATGTCACGTCTTATGACGTCACGTGCTATGATGTCACATGATATGACGTCACATGCTATGACGTCACATGCTATGACGTCACATGTTATGACGTCACATGCTATGACGTCACATGTTATGACGTCACATGCTATGACGTAACATGCTATGACATCACGTGCCATGATGTCACATGCTATGACGTCACGTGCTATGACGTCACATGCTATGCCGGCAAGTGCTATGACGTCACGTGCCGGCTCGCCATGTCGATGGGTGCTGTTCCAGATGTGACGGTGCCGGACGAGCAGATCATAAGGGAGGTGATCAAGGCCGTCCGTGATAACGTGGGTCCTGTCGCCAGCTTCAAGGACGCCGTTATCGTCAAGAAACTGCCCAAGACACGCTCCGGAAAGGTGGCGCGCAACACCATCGCCGCCATGGTGGCCGGCAAGCCGTTCAAGGTCTGTCCGGGGGGTGGGGTGAGGGCGGGGGGGTGGGGGCTGTCTAATAAATTTAATAAATTTATGGTGGGCAGTTTATTGCTTAGCAGTTTGTAGTAGGCAGTTTATTGGTTAGCAGTTTATGGTAGGCAGTTTATGGTGGGTAGTTTATGTTCGACAGTTTATGGTAGGCAGTTTATGTATTTTTTTAGATTAATAATAGGTTTATTGCATCTAAAAAACATGTACATTACATAAAAATTTACATCTTATATTCATACAGGGAGGCTAAGGGTAGAAGATTATTGGAGACAAAAAGTTGTTTAGTATGAGCAAGTTTAGGTGCACCATATAAGATTCTGATAGTTAGGCAGTTTATGGTGGGCAGTTTATGGTGGGTAGTTTATGTTAGACAGTTTATGGTAGGCAGTTATGTTAGACAGTTTATGGTAGGCAGTTTATTGTAGGCAGTTTATGGTGGGCAGTTTATGGTGGGCAGTTTTCCGGTAGACAGTTTATGGCGGATAGTTTATGATGGGCAGTTTATGGTGGGCACTTTATGGTAGGCAGTTTATGGCGGATAGTTTATGGTAGGCAATTTATGGCGGGCAGTTTATAGTGGGCAGTTAATGGCGGGCAGTTTATGGCGGGCAGTTTATAGTGGGCAGTTAATGGTAGGCAGTTTATAGTAGGCAGATTATGGCGGGCAGTTTATAGTAGGCAGATTATGGCGAGCAGTTTATGGCGGGTAGGTTATGGCGGGCAGTTTATGGTGGGCAGTTTATGGTAGGCAGTTTATGGCGGGTAGTTTATGGTAGGCAGTTTATAGTAGGCAGATTATGGCGGGAAGTTTATGGCGGGTAGGTTATGGCGGGCAGTTTATGGTGGGCAGTTTATGGTAGGCAGTTTATGGCGGGTAGTTTATGGCGGGCAGTTTATGGCAGGTAGTTAATGGCGGGCAGTTAATGGCGGTTAGGTTATGGCGGGCAGTTTATGGTGGGCAGTTTATGGTAGGCAGTTTGTGGCGGGTAGGTTATGGCGGGCAGTTTATGGTGGGCAGTTTATGGTAGGCAGTTTATGGCGGGTAGGTTATGGCGGTAAGTTTATGGCGGGAAGTTTATGGTGGGCAGTTCATGGTAGGCAGTTTATGGTGGGCAGTTTATAGTAGGCTGTTTATGGCGGTTAGGTTATGGCGGGCAGTTTATGACGGGTAGTTTATGGTGGGGAGTCGGTCATTGTTTTAAGTCGTCAAGTTTATGATTAGATTGCTTTATATTATTGATGGATTAAATTATTATTGAATTATATTATTATTCTACATTATTATTGAATTACATTATTATTGAATTACATTATTATTGCATAATTATTATTGTCCCTCGTGGTAATGTTTTAGCGTGACCACCAGGTCGTCAAAGTGGATTTAGAGCGCCCATTGAGCGTTCTGGCCACCTGAGGGCCTAATTGCAAGTGGATCGGTGGTTCGAACCCCGCTGTGGTCATGTCTGTGTGGTCGCAGGTTAAATATCCCATGTCCTTCATTTCACAGAGTACGGGACTACCCCCGGGGGCATGGCTTCTCTCCCTTCCTTCTCCCATTGACGCGATATGACCAGAATGCTTAGGTTAAAGCCCCTTGAATATAAAACCATCTATAACAGATAATTGTTGTGCCCTTCAGATGCCGGTGACCATTGAGGACCCAAACGTGTACACCGATCTCGATGAAGTCTTCCGCAAAGCAGGGTACAAGTCTTCACAGCCTATAGAGTAAGCTTTGTCGCCATGGCCGTGAATAGCTACCGCCAACCCGCCCCCCCCCCCCCACCATCCACTTAATTAATATTCATATATCCAGCCCTTTTTAATTAATATTATTATGTCCAGCCGTTTTAGTTAATATTAATATATCCAGCCGTTGTAATTGCTATTGATATATCCAGCTGTTGTAATTGCTATTAATATATCCAGCCGTTGTAATTAATACTGATACATCAAGAGGTGTGTTCAATACTGCACTTATGACAGTCACCAAATGTTTGATGCTTGCGCCCCCATGCACTGCAGGGAATGATCTTCTCGTGGCACTTGTGATGGGCTGGTCACACAAGAACGCGGACTGTCTCTTAAACTGAGTTAGGGTAAAGCGCATGTGGTCAGCGTGAGTTTCGTACGTCGCGTGTCTTGCTGGTCTGTATAACGTCAGTCTTCCCACGGTAATTTTCCACTTTACAAATTTATCAATGGTGCGATACAATGTACTCGCCTGGCTTACTTCGGAGGGACGGAAGAGGCCGTCTTGCAGAAATATTAATGGTTTTCTGATCTGAACATGCATATGCCCTTGATCAGTAGGGTGAGTAGTGCTGTACATGTGCTTAACCTAAGTGTCATGTGGTGTACATGTGCTTAACCTAAGTGTCATGTGTTTGTACAAACTGTCATGTGCTGTACAAACGGTCAGATATTTGTCATCACATCGATGGTCAGTCCCTTGGTTCTAACTATTACTGAGCCTCGTTGTCTCACGGTTAGAGTGCCATTTCTCGAAGCAGAGCTCGTCGAGGTGGACCATTCCATCTCGGACGAGATGTTGTCACCCTCTGTTAAGGGCCGTCTAAGACGCCAAGGAATAGGTCATTACATGCACAGCATTACATGCATTGTTACACAGGGTCAAGACTTTGTGGCTTCCTTTAAATATCGGTATGTATGCCGACCATGCTGTAACTTAGACTAAGCCGCTATTTTAGGTACATATATATATATATATATTTATTTTTTTAGGTAAATTTACATACTGCCTAAATGTCGCCCATTATACAGACCAATGTTGCAATATGTACATATGGCCCAGTGGTTGTGTAATAAATCGCCATAACCATGAGGATGTTTGTGTTCTCATCCTGGCAATGATTATTTGGGTTTTCTGTGTGGGTTACATGCATGCTAGCATGAAAACAAATCCTCAAATATTTATATTGATCGAAGCTTATTTCATTTGTAAAACTTACCAAGTCTTGCCTTTTTCTATGCCACATAAATAGACTAAATATATTTATGTAAAGCTTATTTATATATGGCCTACGTCGGATCTATGTGAATACCAGAAGGTTGCACTATGAGTGCGTGATCAATGGCGAGAACAAAAATATTCTAAAACTGTTTGTTTTATAGGTTTAATACCGGTATGAACCATTTTGTATCTGTCGAAGTGTTATATATATGCCTTTTCAGTAAGAATAACCTGCGATATTAAACCGATATTGCGATATTTGATGATACCAGAGTATTAAATAGTTGACTTTTGGATATTACTGTGACAGTGACTTTCCAACTGCTGGTTGAGTAGATGGAAATTATTTGAACTATTATGTTATTAGGTATCTGCCCAAGCCTGCGGAGAACAGTTAAGACACGACCTTGCCAGCGTTGTCCCTGCGTTGTCGTCTGCTCGTCGCGCCACCTAATCACCGAAAGATAACTGATCTAACCGAATACGATGTGATTTCAAGTTTTGTTAAATGTCTACATCAACCCGTGAATTTACTAGTCACGTGTTTAATTTCTGAAAGAGATCGCTGACGATATATTGATAGAACTTACACCTCTAAAGTATTAATTTTATCGCTGAACCCTGGTAAACAACTGACGTTGAAGAAGAAGATGTACCATATGATATGACTGGTATAGATATCCTGCGCCATGTTATGATGACACCCTTTAGAGATATCAGTAACGTGTAGTGACTACAAATAAGCAAGTACTTCCGACGGAAGAAATGCCTTCACTGAATATCTTGTCTTAATATAATGTGCCTTTAATTACCTCATGAGAATTTTATTTTTAAAAAGTCATTTTGATGCTAGTGTGTTGTGCTATATTATTCAAGATTGTGTAACACTGATTGAGTTCACCTGTCATGTACCAGAACTCAATCAACAGGACAGTAGCCGCTTAGTCTTGTCGCAATCATGTGAATTACGAGTTATAACAATCATCTGCTTTCCCTTAATTGATTAGGATGCTCAATTTAAAGTTTGTAATATAATAAACTAAAAGTTTTATGCGAACGGTCAGGAGGAGATTATTCCGTGTATCCCTCACTGAGACAATGTCCTGAAGTCTCACGGTGATATGTTTTTGCTTCTCATTGCTTCACATAATATGTGTTTTTGCATGACACGCTACACCGACGCAGATGTGAAGGACAAGAGTTACTTTGTTGGGTTTAAATAATTAATTAAGACATTTCGGTTGCAAAACCGATACTCTGCTGATATATTGGTGAATTACAGCGAATTTATTAGTTTCGAGTCCACCAATGTCTACTAATGTTTTTGTGAGATAACTGACGCATTATAACGCATTAATTAATATGGATTCAGCAGCGGGATGTTTGTCTTTAATTTTTAATACTTAAAACGATTGCGCGGTTACAGTAAAATGAAATTGAGTTCGTAGCCATTCCGTTAAACTGTGGGATTCACGGGCTTTATAATTATATACGTCCTTCGCATTTTGGAAAGTTATAAGAAACCTTACGATTTGTCATGGTTGTTACATTTATAATTCTCTATTTGTTCACTTCCAAATTATCCCATTGCAATTGGTGGTTCGGTGTTTAGCTACACTTGTGATTCATAAGTTGATATTTTATAGTTGGCTTACTTTTCGTCTAATGTTCGTGGATATATTTGAAACGTAATGATATGTTGTATAAATATGGATTTTAAATTGATCAAATTGCATAGATTGACAATGAATGACATAATATGCTGGAAAAATGCAGAACTAAAGAGAACCACACCAGCTTTGGTCCTGTTGTCTCACTTAAGCATTTTGTAATTAGTGTTGAATGTACATAAAATGTAGGCTTTCCCTTAGGCTATGTAAGTAAAGTTCTGAAAGTCGGAATTGGTCGACTTGAGTTTGTGTTAATCTTGGCGCATAGGTAGCAAGACCACTTGCCGTAAATGACGTCACAAACCGCGATTAACGTAGTGGTAGTTTTTGCTTGTTTAGGTGTAGGAATTACTCGATATTATATTATAGGTGTTAGGCTTGGGCGACAAGCTGAGATATATTCACCTCATTATAAATGCGGCCCGGTGTAGCGCTTGTGTGCACACAGATGGCCTTATACCAATTCGTCCACCTATTGTGGCTGCTGTTCGGCCATTTTGAGATTAACACACATCGTACGTGCATCTTCCGGATGTTAAAAGGGAAGTCTACGTCAGGGGCGCATTCAGAGGGTCGGATAAAGGGCTCTGCCTCTGGGGCAGCGGGGGATGGTGGAGTGGGTGGGGGCTTGAATGACTTAACTATCGGGGACTCCCTTCTCCACCCCCTGGACCCGCGAGCTACGTGTCTGCCGGTCATAAGCACGTAATTAATCCCAATCCAATTTGGTGCCTTAATTATTATTGTTTCGTAAATAAAATGTGTATCATAACCTAAACCCATGGACTTGTTATTTTTCATCTTCCTCGCATTTCACCTTGTGTCATAGTTGTATTGACAATGTTGGCTCCAGATGTTGTATTCCATAAGATACATGAAGGTAATTAAATATATCAGAATCAATGGTAATACTCGGCTATCAACAGTCATATCTTTTGCGTCTTTGTCAGTCGATAATGAGATAAGTGCGTGACTGAGAAACATCGGCGCTTGGTTTAAGCGGTTTATCAAGGATGTATCTGATATACATGTATATCAGTGTCAGGCTGTCCACCTTAACAACCTGTAGACAAATATGTGCCACCTTCTATCTAGTGAGCCACTTTGTAGGAACCTGATGAGTTGTGCCGCCATCTGGTGGGCCATCTAGCAACAACAACAATAACACATCGGTGCCGTCTGGCCCAGAGTTTATCTGCAAGCCACCAATAAATAGTGTTTTAGATTTATTGAAGTGCGATGCAAGTGTTGAAGGTGACTATCCACATGAGTGTGAACCGCGCTAGAAGGCCAGAGATGTCTAGTGCCCGGTGTCTGGCGTTGCTCACACACGGCCCCGGGACACCGTCATCCTGGCACGGTGGCAGGAAGGTCAAGGAATAGTGTATACGCAGCATCGGGAGCATGACGTCACTGGCATTGGACCCGCAGGACTTCTCCACGAACGTACTGTAACACTGAATCAAGTGTTCCCGCTTTCTGAAGAAAAAACCCAAACCAATGCCTTAAGGTTCATTGTTAATTAGCAAGAGGCGTAGTCGTCACATTTCTAATAAAAATTGATGTTTCACTAGGTTTACGGCACTTGGAGCCCGTAAGGTTATATATGCCGTCTAGAAACACTGAGATGCGGATACAGATTATTGTAGATCTACAAAAATGTAGATCGCGAATTTCATCTTTTACTTTGTTCCTCTCGGAACACTTTCCTCATGATAAACCGACTATCCACGATGTCCAGATCAATGAGTGAAATCATCCGTCCATCCACCCATCCATCAAGCCAGCCAGCCAGCCAGCCAGCCGTCCATCCTTTCCTCTGTCTATCCATCCGTCCATCCATCGGTTCATCTATTCGTCCATTCTTATCCGTTCGTCCCTCCAGCCATCCTGTCATCCGTCCATCCATCCATCAAGCCAACCAGACGTCTATCCATCCATCTATCCATCCGTCCATCCATCCAGCCTGACATCTGTCCATCCGTTCGCCCATGTAGTCAACGTAACCTATCTATCCATCCATCTAGCCAGCCACCAATCCACCAATCTATCCATCCATCTTCCCGTCCATCAATCTATCCTTCCATCCATCCATCCATTCATCCATCCATCCATCCAGCCTTCCTTCCATCCTTCCATCCATCCTTCCATCCATCCATCCATCCACCCACCCGTCCATCAATCTATTCATTCATCCATCCATCCATCCATCCACCCACCCAGCCATCCATCCATCCACCCATCCTTCCATTTATCCACCCTTCCATCCATCCAGCCAGCCAGCCAGCCAGCCAGCCAACCAGCCGTCCATCCATCCATCCATCCATCGAGCCACCCTTCCATCAATCTATCTATCCATCCATCCAGCCAGCCAGCCAGCCATCCGTCCATCAATCTATCCATCCATCCACCCATCCACCCTTCCATTAATCTATCCATCCATCCATCCACCCGTCCATCCATCCATCAAGCCGTCCATCCATCCAGCCAGCCAGCCACCCGTCCATCAATCCATCCATCCATTCATCTATCTATCTATCTATCTATCCATCCATCCGTCCAGCCAGCCAGCCACTCGTCCATCCATCTATCCATCCATCCACCCATCCACCATTCCATCCATCAATCCGTCCATCCATCCATCCATCCATCCATCCACCCGTCCATCCAGCCAGCCAGCCACCCTTCCATCAATCTATCTATCCATCCATCCATCCAGCCAGCCAGCCACCGTCCATCAATCTATCCATCCATCCATCCATCCAGCCGTCCATCCATTCATCCAGCCAGCGACCTTTCCATCAATCTATCCATCCATCCATCCATCCAGCCACCCGTCCATCAATCCATCCATCAATCTATCTATCTATATATCCATCCATCCAGCCACTCGTCCATCAATCCATCCATCCATCCACCCATCCATCCATCCACCCGTCCATCCATCCATCAATCTATCCATCCATCCAGCCGGCCACTGGTCCATCAATCCATCCATCCATCGATCCACTCGTCCATCCATCCATCCATCAATCTATCTATCTATATATCCATCCAGCCAGCCACTCGTCCATCAATCCATCCATCCATCCATCCATCCATCCATCAATCTATCTATCCATCCATCCAGCCGGCCACTGGTCCATCAATCTATCCATCCATCCACCCGTCCATCCATCAATCTATCTATCCATCCATCCAGCCGGCCACTGGTCCATCAATCTATCCATCCATCCATCCAGCCGTTCATCCATTCAGCCAGCCAGCCATCCATCCATCCATCCACCCGTCCATCCATTCATCCATCCACCCGTCCATCCATCCATCCATCCAGCCATCCGTCCATCAATCTATCCATCCATCCATCCATCCGTCCGTCCATCCATCCACCCATCTATCCACCCGTCCATCCATCCATCCATCCATCCATCCATCCATCTACCCGTCCATCCATCCATCCACCCGTCCCTCTATCTAGTCATCCAGCCACCCGTCCATCCATCCATCCATCTATCCATCAATCCACCCGTCCATCCATCCATCCATCTATCCATCCACCCGTCCATCCATCCATCCATCCATCCACCCGTCCATCCATCCATCCATCCGTCCCTCTATCTAATCATCCATCCATCCATCCATCCACCCGTCCATCCATCCAGCCAGCCGGCCATCCAGCCAGCCGGGTCACCTTCTCTTTTCCTTGGACTGCCGGTTCCGGCCACAGGCGATGACGTAAGCCTCGGTCTGGGAAGGGTAGTTCTCATACACCTTGCGGCAAATACTGAGCAGATTTGGGGACTGCAGGAGGCTGGTGTAACATGGCAAGTGGGCCAGATACGCTGAAATTCAAATGTGAAAGAAATATTTAGGACAGTATCTGAAATCATGCGAAAAGATAGAGACAAACGATACTAGACTGACCACTAATCGGAGTCACCACTGCTAGAGGACTGTGTGAGGGATACATCAAGTTACCTCGTATGCTCCTTTTTTTTAAATATTTTATATGGCATGTATATATGTAAGATAAATGTTATGGGTATTTGTAATATCAAAATCAACATTAACATTAACCCTTGAACAAAATTGAATGGCAAAACGACCACTGTGACAGCAAAAGTAGTCTAAAAGTCGTGTCAGAAATGCTATGTGTTATCGGCAAGGCCGGTGTCACAGAGGCAATGTGTTACCTGTGGGGGTGGTGTCACGGAGGTAATGTGTTACCTGTGCGGGCGGTGTCTTAGAGGTAATGTTTTTTCTGTGGGTCGGTGTCACTGAGGTAATGTGTTACCTGGGCGGGCGGTGTCACAGAGGTAATGTGTTACCTGTGCGGGCGATGTCACAGAGGTAAAGTGTGACCTGTGCGGGCGGTGTCACTGAGGCAATGTGTTACCTGTGCGGGCGGTGTCACAGAGGTAATGTGGTACCTGTGCGGGCGGTATCACAGAGGTAATGTGTTACCTGTGCGGGCGGTGTCACACAGGTAATGTGGTACCTGTGCGGGCGGTGTCACAGAGGTAATGTGTTACCTGTGCGGGCGGTGTCACAGAGGTAATGTGTTACCTGTGCGGGCGGTGTCACAGAGGTAATGAGCGATGGACACAGTCCAATCCCATTCATTCTCCATATCATAGAGGGCGCGCACGCCTTGCGGACACAGTTGCTGCACGGGTCGGATGCACCACTTGTATCTGTCGTAGGCGCTGCGCATAACCAAGAACGCAACCACGGGTTAAACATCGCACCAATGAGCAGACGTACAACACTTTCACCAATACTTCAATGATGTCCAAACGATGGAGATACGGCGGTAATCAGAGTGTCACTAAAATATATGTAAATATATTATACTAAAATAGGTAAGTATATTATACTAAAATAGGTAAGTATCTTATACTAAAACCTTTAAATACATTATACTAAAATAGATAAGTGTTTTATACGATCATAGGTAAGTGTTTCACACTAAATAGGTAAGTGTTTTATACTAAAATAGGTAAGTGTTTCATACTAAATAGGTAAGTGTTTTATACTACTAAAATAGGTAAGTATATTATGCTAAAATAGGAATCCTACATAATCATGCACTATGGACATTCAGAGGGACAATGTTCAAGGACGCACCTGCAAAATGTCTGGATCTTAGCCAGGGAGCTCTTCACAACCCCTCGGAGGCTGGAGTGGAAGACGAGGTACGTCGAGCGGAAGTCCTGGTAACACTCATACAGTGTCTCTGGGAAGTCTGTCGCACACCGCAAGGAGTAGGAAAACCCTACAGGCCAAAATAAACCAAGCCAATGTGGCATCGCATATAACTAAACAGGAATCGTGCCCTGTACGCTCATGTTATAGATCATGCTGTATAGGGGAATATCTATATGGACCGGTGTTTGCCCGTGTCGACAACTCGCAGACCAGATTTAGGACGTTTAATTTCTATGTAATTAGCAAATAACAATTCACCTTATTAACGTATGCATTTGCAGCTGTTTTTAGGTAAATATCTCTTTTCGAGGGGTCTGAAGTAGGGCTGTTATACAGTCTGTAAAGTAGATTTCTCTCTTTATGTACAACTGTTGGGCACAATTAAGGCGCTTATGTGCATCAATTAATAAGTTAAAGCGGCGTGTAGATGGACGCCAATGTGTGCGTTTGGAAAAAAAAACATGAAATGCTGGTGCTTTAGGTCACGGTTCCGCACATGAAGGCTAAGATTTAGACGAGGTACGTACCATGAAGTCTGCGATTCAGACGAAGTAAGTACCATGAAGTCTGAGATTCAGACGAAGTAATTAGTGCCATGAAGTCTGAGATTTAGACCATGAAGTAAGTACCAGGAGGTCTGAGATTCAGACGAGGTAATGAAGTCTGAGATTCAGACGAAGTAAGTACCATGAAGTCTGAGATTTAGACCATGAAGTAAGTACCAGGAAGTTTGTGATTCAGACGAAGTAAGTACCATGAAGGCTGAGATTTAGACCATGAAGTCTGAGATTTAGACGAAGTAAGTACCATGAAGTCTAAGTAAGTACCATGAAGGCTGAGATTTAGACCATGAAGTCTGAGATTTAGACGAAGTAAGTACCATGAAGTCTGAGATTTAGACGAAGTAAGTACCATGAAGTCTGAGATTTAGACGAAGTAAGTACCATGAAGTCTGACCATCATAGGACGACCTTGGTTCGTAGAGACAATCCGTCTGCTGCGACTCGACCGGAAGTCGCCCTTCCACGGTCAAGGCCAACCGGAAATCGGCAATGGTACTTCCGCATGCGGACCGCAGCAAATTATCCTCGCACTGAATGGCTTTTGTGACAACGCTGAAAGTGCAAAAACTTTAACATTTATCGCAAGTTTGACATGTGTTTTTGTTTGATGTTTTGTTTAGAATAATACAAATTGTAGAGATCCCAGTATTAGTCAAGCCTAGTTAGTCATAGAGAGTAAATCACCCCGGGAGCGTAGTGGGGAGATATCCCGAGAGAGGCCGCCACTGGCCGGCAGAGTTTTACGACTGGCGACCGACCGGGTTCGTCTGGCGCTAAAGGGTCGAGGGGAATAGGATGGAGAGCTGTGGGCCGCGGATGTTCAGCGATAGGCTGAAGCGGTCTGGGGGAGGGAGAATGGCGTTGCACGTAGGGCGCGATGGGTTTAAAATAAAAGAAGGGGCCATACCTCTTCCAATTTCGCGAGTAGCATCTAGGAATTCTTCGAGATTCGCGATTAGCTGTTTTTAGCAATTAGCATTTTTTGAGAATCGTTATCCGTACAATTCCTGGTTCAATGCGAAGACCCTTTGCCTGTTTACCGCTATACGCTACCGTTTACCGCTATACTGCGAATTCCTCGATATTCGCGATATCACCTTTAAGGTTTTTTCGCGCCCAGTCTTGAACAGTCCTCATCTTGGAGATTCGATATTACACTCCCTAATTCTTGGGGGTGCGCGATTCAGAGGGGGTACCCCCCCCCCCCCCCGCCTACAAACATATGTAATGGGAGTAAATGGGAAGGACAGTTGGGTTTAGATGGGGTACGCCACTGAAGTGGCGGAATAAGGAAACGGTTGGAAGAGAGAGGCATACTTAAGAAAGTTGAGATGGACATAGAGAGAAGAGGACCCACTAGAAGACATGATATAGCTGCATGGATTTATATGAGCGTGAGTTACAGAATAAAGCAATTAAAATGGATGCATTAATATCCAGAAACTGGTGCCAGAACAAGTGGCGATTTAAACGACAACTACCAAGAGTCCAAAAAAATGGTGTCAGGAGTGGGATGCGACATTATGAGTAAGAACCCGAAGAACCATAAGTTATGCACCATGTCACCTGATAGTTAAACCGACTAACCTGCATTTCGTGTATATATTGGCTTTTATTTTAAACTGCTTCACGTCATGACAACTTCTGAACAAGGGGTTATGTTCTGTCTGGGAGCGCAGGCAATCAAAATTCCGCGTCATAGCTGTGGGAAAACGAAAAGTTAATTGTGCATACCGACGTTTGTTCAGGCTATGATGCATTACGGGTGAACTGAGCGGTTACAATGATACCCGCCAATAATAGGACTTAATCAACCTAATCTATCTTAATATTATCTTAATCTAAACACCAGAATCAATCTAGCCAAATGTTGATCGATAATTGATACATTTATTTAGCATATGATGAAAGACGATTAATATACGGATTTTTTGTTACCGCACCTAGTTATTATCAATATTCTTATCGTACTGTACATGAAGTCTTCATGGACTGTCCAGTGAAAATGCTCAAATAACTATGACGCCAGTGTGAACTGCTCACGAAGGGGGCTCAGGGCTTATGACGTTATCATGGACTGTCCAATGGGAGCGCAGATGAGACACTAGACCTGCTCACCCTTCCTCTTGAAGAGACACGTGTCGGTGATCACGCGCTTGGTGTAGTCGAGACGCGCTTCAAGGTCAAACATCTTGAGGTCACACTCGATGGAGAGCGTCTTGGCGCACACGGCCCACTTCTGGTGGAGGCTGCGCATGATTGAAAATAACGCTTAATAAGCGACTGATACTGACATCTACTGCTGAAGACCGAAAAACATTCATAAATTGAGAACACACCCACTGGATATCAATATTAATGGCCTTAGGAGCGGCTAGTCATGGGAATTAACATTGCCGTTTGTAAGTTATTTTATAATAATTGGGGAAGTTTTACAACAAAATTTAGCGGCCTACATGACCATGAAAGAAACAAACTGACGACCTTGGGTAGTGACGTATTATTGGGAGTAGAAAACTATCTTAAACTATATTAAAGGGTGGGGAGAAGAAGGGCATTAACCTCATAGCTGGGTCCCGGGGGTGGGGGGGGGAGGGCACTACATGCTCTCGGGGGCACTACATACACATATGTACCGCCCACATAACCCCTTTTTGGCCTTTTCCGCTCAATCCCGATGCAGAAATCTCAAAATTTCTTTTAACGAAAAATATCTCTAACCCTTGCACCACGCCATGATAGCTGGATCAGCACCAACCCCGCACAAAGCCATGATAGCTGGATCCGCACCCACCCCGCACCACCCCATGATAGCTGGATCTGCACCAAACCTAGCACCACGCCATGAAAGCTGGATCCGCACCAACCCCTGCACCACGCCATGATAGCTGGATCCGCCCCATTGCCTAACCATGCCCTGATATATGGAAACGCGTACCATAGTTTATATATATTATTAATCCTGCCATGGACGCCGAGGTGGGGGGAGGGGGAGGGGGGTCTGTAAGGTTCGTAAGCGACCCGCTGCTTTATATAGCCCTGTGTTATATTCGTGCATAGATACGGGGGCCAGAGAATCAAAACTTCTCCGTCTCACCTGCAGATGGCGTAGAAGGCGTCTGCCGACGGCTGTACCAGAAAGTCGTCGTAATAGGCGCCTCTGAAGGCCAGGGTCATGGAGTGCAGACATTCCTCCAGGCGGCCTTCCACCATGTCGCTCTCGCAGAAAGTATCGTGGCGGGATCCTGTGAACGATATGTCACGGGGTTAGCGGTCGTATCTGGTGACTTTTTATGTCGTCGCCAGAATGAAATATGGGACAATATAAAATAAATTTGATCCCTATTTTTGATTATATATTATTATGTAATATTAGCAAAGATACCATTAGCGTAGATCCAAGCTGAACATCGACTTGTGGTGTAGGTTGCACCAAAAGGTCCCACCAGGCCTTAATCCATTACGTTGACAAAAAATGTTGGGCAAGGGGGTGAAAACAACGAGGGATCCAAACCTAAGACGCGGGGGGGTCACGAGGATAGGACCCCCCCCCCACCTCTTGGATCAGGGGGCGGGTCCAGGAATTTTAAAAGGGGGGAGGGGGTCCATTAAAACTTGCGACCGGCGGGGGGTCTACTGAAAACTTGCGATCGGGGGGGGGGTCCCCTGAACCCCCCCCCCCCCTGGATCCGCCCTTTCCTGGATCCACCCCTCTGTCTCGTGGATTCAACACTAGGGTGGGAAGTTCCTCTGGAGCCCCCCCCCCCACCCCGCCCGCCAAATGTCAGACACGTCTCAGCAACGGAACGTTGCGTGTTTTGTCCTCATAAATAGTTGTTCATTATCTGCTGTCTGCAGATGGTGAGACAAGCCAAGAGCGACGGCGTTAGCGGCAGACCCACATAAAACCAGAGATGGGTCTCATATTGATCGCCAGTGCCATTAGGAGCAGAGGACGGGCGACAAAACCAGGGCCGAGTCAGCCCGACACAGCCACTAGGCAGGTGATTAAGAGTAACTGGCAGACGATAAAACCAACAAGAGACTGAAGGCAACTGGCAACTAGCTCCGGATTCAGCCAGCAGGGGATTGATGGGGGTGCCCCCTCCCCCCCCCCCCCTCCACACACACACACACTCCCCCCACCTGCCATTCGCGGTGATGCGCCATTTCTTATTGGCGGAAGGCACAAAGTGTGACACAAATGGACATGGATCGAGTAGGCTGCCATGAACAATGTCACAATAAGCTACAATGCGGCGTGGACGCACGGGGGGAGGGGGGGGGGGCGGGGAGTGGAGGTGGTGTGTCGGGGAGGGGGCGATGCAGGTGGTGGCGGGCGGGTGGGGAAGTGGTGGTTGGTTGGTTATTCAGGACGCTTTAACTAGTTTTGGTCATATCGCGTCAATGGGAGAAGGAAGGGAGAGGGAAGCCATGCCTCCGGGCGTAACCCCCTACTCTTTACGAATAAAGACATGGGATCTTTATCCTGGGATCACACAGACATAGCCATAGCAGAGCTCGAACCACCGATCCACGTGCCGTTAGGCTCTCAGGTGACCAGAGCACTCAATGCGAGCGCTCTAGCCCACTGAGCTATCGCGCCGGCCCCTGGGGAAGTGGAGGTGGTGGCGGGCGGGAGGGGAGAGTGGAGTTTGTGGCGGGCTGGGAGGGGAGAGTGGAGTTTGTGGCGGGCGGGGGGGGGGATGGGGTGGTGGCTGGCGGGTGGGGGAGTGGAGGTGGTGTCGGGGGGGAAAGTGGAAGTGGTGGCGGGCGGGGGTGTGTGGAGTGTGGTGGTGGGCGGGGGGGAGTGAAGTGTGGTGGTAGGCGGGGGGGGGAGGGGTGGTGGCGGGCGGAGGGGAGTGGAGTGTGGTGGTGGGCGGGGGGGGAGTGGAGTGTGGTGGTGGGCGGGGGTGAGTGGAGTGTGGTGGTGGGCGGGGGTGAGTGGAGTGTGGTGGTGGGCGGGGGTGAGTGGAGTGTGGTGATGGGCGGGGGTGAGTGGAGTGTGGTGGTGGGCGGGGGGGAGTGGAGTGTGGTGGTGGGTGGGGGTGAGTGGAGTGTGGTGGTGGGCGGGGGGAGTGGAGTGTGGTGATGGGTGGGGGTGAGTGGAGTGTGGTGGTGGGCGGGGGTGAGTGGAGTGTGGTGGTGGGCGGGGGTGAGTGGAGTGTGGTGATGGGCGGGGGTGAGTGGAGTGTGGTGGTGGGCGGGGGGGAGTGGAGTGTGGTGATGGGCGGGGGTGAGTGGAGTGTGGTGGTGGGCGGGGGGGAGTGGAGTGTGGTGGTGGGTGGGGGTGAGTGGAGTGTGGTGGTGGGCGGGGGGGAGTGGAGTGTGGTGGTGGGTGGGGGTGAGTGGAGTGTGGTGGCGGGCGGGGGGGAGTGAAGTGTGGTGGTAGGCGGGGGGGGAGGGGTGGTGGCGGGCGGAGGGGAGTGGAGTGTGGTGGTGGGCGGGGGGGGAGTGGAGTGTGGTGGTGGGCGGGGGTGAGTGGAGTGTGGTGGTGGGCGGGGGTGAGTGGAGTGTGGTGGTGGGCGGGGGTGAGTGGAGTGTGGTGATGGGCGGGGGTGAGTGGAGTGTGGTGGTGGGCGGGGGGGAGTGGAGTGTGGTGGTGGGTGGGGGGTGAGTGGAGTGTGGTGGTGGGCGGGGGGAGTGGAGTGTGGTGATGGGTGGGGGTGAGTGGAGTGTGGTGGTGGGCGGGGGTGAGTGGAGTGTGGTGGTGGGCGGGGGTGAGTGGAGTGTGGTGATGGGCGGGGGTGAGTGGAGTGTGGTGGTGGGCGGGGGGGAGTGGAGTGTGGTGATGGGCGGGGGTGAGTGGAGTGTGGTGGTGGGCGGGGGGGAGTGGAGTGTGGTGGTGGGTGGGGGTGAGTGGAGTGTGGTGGTGGGCGGGGGGGAGTGGAGTGTGGTGGTGGGTGGGGGTGAGTGGAGTGTGGTGGCGGGCGGGGGTGAGTGGAGTGTGGTGGCGGGCGGGGGTGAGTGGAGTGTGGTGGTGGGCGGGGGGGATTGGAGTGTGGTGGTGGGTGGGGGTGAGTGGAGTGTGGTGGTGAGCGGGGGTGAGTGGGGTTGAGTGTGGTGGTGGGCGGGGGTGAGTGGAGTGTGGTGGTGGGCGGGGGGGGGGGCGGGGTGGAGGTGGTGGCGGGCGGGTGGGGGAGTGGAGGTGGTGGCGGGGGGGGGGGGGTACAAAGAGATATCTTCTGGTTCTGAGAATCAATGGAGATTACTCAACCGAATTTCGGTTAACGTGACAGCCACATGTCGTATTAATATCATATCTATATCAGCTAACCTTAGATTACGTCTTAATCCACACTGAATCAAATAAACCATAATAAATTACCAACTATTTCTTTGTTGCGGGGGGGGGGAGGGGCGCGGGAGGGGGGGGGGGGAGCCGTTCCAGAATTGTGCAACGTTTTAATGCAGTAGGCCTACAAGTGACGTGATAACATAGTAATCCGCGGACACAAGTAGTGCGCCTCTGTCATGTATCACTACGCGACCCTGGCCAAGAGGATGTTACCCCGGCTGTCGCTCCGATATTAACTTTACCACCTCATCATGTTCTCCTTAAAGCATGCGCCATGTGATTTATCGGTCGTGGAGTCAGACAAACTAACCCCTCACACAGTCCCACAGCCAGAGAGGTGAGCTTTATCTATAGCGTAGACAAGGTTTTCAGACAGATCAAGCACATCGCGGTTTTCGTTTTTGAACTGAATTGTCTGCGCGTCGCGCTTTCAACTTCAGAAATAGAAATGCTGGAGTTTTCGGCAACGAGGGTTCAATGTTGGACCAAGCTAGAACCTCCCTGGACAATGAGGGCCCACCTTCCGAGCTCGCGAGGCCCCCCCTGTCACACTGTGGGCGAGGTCAGCGATATGTCCATTGGTCTAAAAAGGGACATTTTTTAGTGTCCAATGTCACGTTCCGTGTCCCTTTTTTTTTAGTTCAGTGTTTTTTGTTCTTCTAAAATGCCACTTTCTGTGTCGATGTCGCTTCTCAAATCAGCTGCTCAGTGTCGGAATACCGGGGTCAATGTTGAATGTCGATTTTTCAAATATGCTTGTGTCGAGTGTCGCCATTTACCCCTTCCAGACCCCTTGTAAGCTGTTGTCTATAACATTTATTTTACTTACTTAAATTTGATTGATGTTTAGCGATCTACAATGCCCGTAATCTCCAATAATAAGCGACAGTTCTCGGTCTACAACACCGTACCTCCTAATGGAATACGACCCCAGGGGTTATTCCGAGCCAGACTCATTTCGGTGAAATGACATCAACTGG